>JAEIFU010004216.1:0-18004 GCA_018904235.1 Lordiphosa stackelbergi | reverse complement strand
CTCACACACACACGCACAATTAAGGAATTATATATATACGCTCACATACATATATATCGCATAGAATAGGCCAAAGGAAATAAAGCGGAAAATCAATTTAAAAGGCAATTCTCAGTGCTCAGTGCCAAGGATAATGAGGCAAAATCTTTGACAATGGGCTGCACCCTTGACATAGAGACAACGACCTAGAAAAATAATACACAACATCCAAGGCGAATAATTAAAGGACTTAAAGGATAAGGGAATTTGTCTGCCGAAAAGTATGCAACAGAAATTGCAAAACATAATTGCCGCTAATGAAGCAACTCACTCACTTGACAAAGAGAGAGAGACAGGGGGAGAGAGCGCGGCCGGGATAGACTGATTAAAAGCACACGCAAACATGCACAAACCCACGAGCAGATTATGGCATTTCCGTGCAACGTCAAGAGCACTTCCGCCGCTCACGCCTGACTGGCCACTGAGCCCTCCTCCACCTATCGTGTCATCTTTCCAACTATTGCATTTTCATTTTCCATTTTGATTTTCACAGTTAATGCACATTGATGGCAGCGCAAAATATGGAGGTGAAAGCTTAGCGCCGCTCAGCTCAGCTCAAGTGCCCCGCAGCCACTCAAATACATCAAATTTTGTTGCAAGTATAAAACTATTTGTGAACTTATTGTGTGTGACAAGCTTGGCGACACGTGATGTGGCCTGCAAAGGTATGGAAAACAAAAATGTGTTCAGGTTTCCTTGTGCAAGCAGTAAGCTAGTGTGATATATTAGAGGGTTACTTTCCGTTATTAAATTACTTAAGTAATGGAAACAGCAAAAGGTAATTGTCAAGTAATTGCAATTGAAATATTTAATTATTTATGTATTTACGGAAAAGTAATGATTGTTTGCTTACAAAAGTTTGCCAACATATAATTACTTCAGTAATTAATAAGTAATTGCGCTGGAAATGTTTAATTATTTAGGTATTTACGGAGAAGTAATGATTATTTCTCAACAAAAGTGTGTCAAATATTACCTTAGAATTACTTTGTGAATATTACCACATTTAAATACATTTTAATTACTTCAGTAATTAAATAATAAATGTAATTTTTGAGTAATTAAGCTTGAAATATTTACTTCTTTATATAATTAAGTGAAAGTAATGATTGTTTCCTCACAAAAGTTTTATAGCATTTAATTACTTTTCAATTACTTGGTTTTTTGTTATTAAGTAATTGCACTGGAAATGTTTAATTATTTTGGAATTCTCGGAAAAATAATGATTAATCTCCAACAGAAGTGAATCGAACATTACCTTAGAATTTTAAACAATTTAATTACTTTAGTAATTAAAAAAAGAAGTAATTAGTGAGTAATTAAGCTTGAAATATTTACTTATTCATGTAAGTAAGAGAAAGTATAGATAGTTTCCTGACAAAAGTGTGTCAAACGTTGCCTCAGAACTACTCTGAGAATATTACATTACTTAAATACATTTTAATTACTTAGTAATTAAAAAATAGATGTAATTTTGAGTAATTAAGCTTGAAATATTCTTCTTTATGTAATTAAGTGAAAGTAATGATTGTTTCCTCAAACATTTAATTACTTTTCAATTACTTTAATTTCTTTAATTAATTATTAAGTAATTGCGCTGGAATGTTGATTTATTTTGGTATTTACGGAGAAGTAATGATTAATCGCCAAGAAAAGAGTGTCAAACATTACCTTAGAATTCCTCTGAATATTACAACATTTAAATACATTTTAATTACTTCAGTAATTAAATAATATATGTAATTATTGAGTAGTTAAGCTTGAAATATTTACTTCTTTATGTAATTAAATTGAGTGGTAATAATAAATTAATCCCCAACAGAAGTAAGTCGAACATTACCTTAGAATTTTAAACTATTTAATTACTTCAGTAATTAAAAAAATAAGTAATTGTGAGTAATTAAGCTTGAAATATTTACTGTAAGTAAAAAAGTATGTAGTATAGTAATCTTTATTTAAATTAAATTTGAACATGAGATCGATGTACAAGAATAAATAAATAGAAGTACAACATTTTTAGAATTTAGACAAAAAATGATTTACATTTAACGATAATCGACATGGTTTGTATCCGTCAATCGATCGCCGCACGCTCCGCCTTTGCTGTCACAACCTAATACACCTGGCTTCCCGGGTCGTCCCCAGATACCAGATCGTTCGGTTACGAAACATCGGCGTAGCGCAGTGGCTTTAGTAGTAGTAGTTGTATCTTTATTTTTTTATTATTATTATTATATAAAGATATAAAAAGTTAATTGGCATGGAATATATCCGTCTGCCAAACTTAGCTCACTTCGAGGATGCCTGCCACTTTCGAGTACTACATGCAGCTGCCCCGCTCGTCGCGAGATACCACATCGTTCCTCTTTAGTGACAGTGCTGGTCCCCTTCAAGTATACTAGTTGATAATATTCCGCCGGTATCTCAGAGTCTCCTTTAAGAACTCAGCTAGAATGTGCCAGTCTTTACCGTTTAGAACCGCCAAGTATTCTTCCTTTGTTAAACATGACTTCCTCCAGTGTAACCGCCTGAGTTCGCTAAGAATGGGGCATATTGCGATAAAGTGGAAAACGTCTTCTCTAACCCGTAGGCTACACAGAGAACATTCTTCGTTTGCTGTCGGTATATGTGGCATAAAATTTAAGGCGAGCAGTTCAACTCGTGCCTTAAATATTAGTGATATGCTGAAGGAGTCATAAATGTCGTTGAAATAATTTTGTTCGTTTAAGTTGTGGTTCAATAATTTGTATGTGTTTCGGGTGCTACTCTGGATTGCTTTCTGCTCGTAGTTTGCTCTGGCTTCTACTTCCTCCCTTTGGATAATTGATTGTTGCATTTTGGGCCAGTCGTGAACGTCACTTTCATTCCAATGAATATTGTGCTTTCCAGCTAGTGTTATCCATGTCGAGAAGAATTGCGATTTGGAGCGAAGTAAATGTTTCGTAACGATTTTGGGCAATCTGTTTTCTGGCATATGCATCACCTTGTTTATATAGGTAAAGTGCTGTTCCAGGGTTTGGATGTAGAGTGGGTGGAGCCCAGTTTCAAGGTGAATGGCGTATGTTGGGGTATTGGTTGGGAGACGAAACATTTTCTTTATGTAGAACCGCAGCAGTTGCTCCACCTCATCGTAGTACTGGTAACCCCAGACTTGTCCTGCATAGCACATTATCGCTTTGGCGGTTGCTTCAAACATTTTAAATTTCGTGCTATGATAAACGTGCTTTTTGCCGAGAAGAGATTTCCAAGTGCTATTCAGCGCCTTCTTTGCATCTGCGAGTTTTTCGGCAATATGTTTTGCGAAGTTCATATTAGGTGTAAGTGTAACTCCTAGGTATTTGAATCGCTTTACCACCTCGAGTTTCTCCCCATTTAGCATCCACTGCTCATCGTTGGCTGTTCTTCCTCGCTCCTTTATTATCATCACCTTAGATTTTTGGATATTTATTTGCAATCCCCGAAAGTAAGAGAAAGTATAGATAGTTTCCTGACAAAAGTGTGTCAAACGTTGCCTCAGAATTACTCTGAGAATGTTACATTACTTAAATACATTTTAATTACTTCAGTAATTAAAAAATAGATGTAATTTTGAGTAATTAAGCTTGAAATATTTACTTCTTTAAGTAATTAAGTGAAAGTAATGATTGTTTCCTCACATTAGTGTTATAACATTTAATTACTTTTCAATTACTTTAATTTCTTTAAGTAATTATTAAGTAGTTGCGCTGGAAATGTTGATTAATCGCCAAGAAAAGAGTGTCAAACATTACCTTAGAATTCCTCTGAATATTACAACACTTAAATACATTTTAATTACTTCAGTAATTAAATAATATATGTAATTATTGAGTAGTTAAGCTTGAAATATTTACTTTTTTATATAATTAAGTGAAAGTAATGATTAATTCCTCACATTAGTGTTACAACATTTAATTACTTTTCAATTACTTCAGTAATTATTAAGTAATTGCGTTGGAAATGTTTAATTATTTTGGTATTCTTGGAAAAGTAATGATTAATCCCCAACAACAGTGTGTCAAACTCTTCGGTTTATTGAACACGTTGTACTCTTGTTGTATATTTTGGGTATGCCCACGTTTTACTTCAATTTATTTTATTTACTTTTATGTAATTGTCACCATTTAGTCCATTATTTTAAGTGCATTTTGGAGAGGAGGAAAATGGAAAAGCACGGCCATGCGTAGCATTCAATTAGCATGGGAAAACAAGGCACTCGAGGCGGCTTTCGCCTGTGTGTGGATGCATTTGGGGTTGCCCAAACATTTTGCATTCTGCCACCCTAGACCAACACATCAAGTATACGACAAGTTGTGCGTCAACATGAGATGAGCGACTGTTGACGTCTGACGTCTGAGTTGACGTCTGTCAGCTGGAGGCGACAGCGGTGGCGACCTTATCAGCGCCATGGCCAAAAATAAAGACTGTAACCAAGATAACTGATAAGATCTGCACGAGCTAAGGCGGAGGAGAGCCAGATAAACGCCTGCTCCATTTATGGCTGATACTCAAATTACACAGCCCCGTCAAAGCTGCACAAATATTTGGATTGCGTGCGAGCTGCAGCAAAGAGATGAGCTAAATGGACCCTCATTTGAATATGCCCAGGAAACTATTCCGAGACGAGTGGAAGGCAAATAGGAAATTAGTGTAAAATCATGAAGAGAAATTAAATGAAATTCAAACAGTGAGTGATTTGTGTAAATATGGTGGCACAACCGCTTCAAGTTGGAGCATTCAAGGCCAGAGTAATGCTGGTTCTTTTCTTCTTCATCTTTGGGGTCGAAGTCTAAGAAACCCATCCAGGCAGACATCCTTCCCACAAGCACATTAGAAATAAGTTAAAACCTCAAAAAACTCCACAACCATTTTCTGTTCTTTGAAAGTCCTGAGACAAATCTGTCAGTCTGTGGCAGACTCAGGCCCCAACACATTTCCTTGCTATTTGTTACCACTTTACTTTCGGAGCCATTTAATTTGCTTTCAATATCTTAAGCTGTGAAATGCTCATCAGATGAGTTGACTCATTAGAAGTTGGTTTAAGGAGGTGGAGGAGGCACTTCCACAAGTAGATGGTCTCCATAGCACGTAGCGTCAACGTGATAAACTTTGCACGACCAACAACAACAGCAACCACATTTGAGGACTGTTGTACCAACTATTTAATAGAATTTAAGCTACAGTTCCAAGGAGAAGCCGCCAGCCAGGGTGGATGCCACATAAATCTGCCAAGCAGCTGAGCGAAATGTTCATAAAATAATAACAAGAAAACGAGAACGGGACAGGTACACACACACACATAAATGCTGCAGCGATAAAAACGCGATAAAGTCATTCAAAATGTGTATTTCACCAAATGGAGAAACAGTTCAAGCACTTAGAAAGGGTTGCGGAAAAGTGGCTGCAAGGTCAAATGAAACAATTTGGAAAGTTGTCACAAGCTGATTATTTTTACGGACGAATGCATTTCCATAGAACATTAAATTGACTTAAATTCAAACTGAAATTTCCATTTAACAATTGCAGCTGCATGTTTGCCTTTTGCATTGTTTTGCAGTCATCAATTTTTATTACACATAATTAATTGGAATGCATGAAAACAACGGGAATATACGAGGTCATTTTGCTAGTTTGATGACTTTTGGCATATTAATTCGCTGTGTCCTTAATAAAGGCATTTGTTGCAGTCTTTCTACCGTGCCAGGATAATGCTGGATTTTTTTTAATGGCGACCGTGAAACGACACAGGAGACTCGATGATCGTCTTTTTAAGGGAAGCAACATGAAATGAGTCCGTTTCTGGGTCTCTAGTGTGTGAAAATGGGGACATGTTTACAAAACCGAGCATCTTTGAAGTGTCGAGATTCAGCAAAGACGGTGGAGGGACGTCAAGGACGAGCGAAGCTCTTTACGAGAAGAAATCTGATTTGAAATTGTGGAGAGCGTGTGACTAACTATTACGCGGCGTTGTTTCACTCTCTGCTCGATACTTTTTACTGACTACTCGATACTCAGTTCTCGATACGATAGGCATTACTCGTTACTCAGTTATTACTAATCATTTCTCGATTATCAGTATTTCATACTCAGTTTTCGATACTAAGCACTCGATAATTTTTATTTGGTTAACAATGATCTGCTAACTTAAAACAATTGATAATGGTAATACAAAAGTTGTTTAGAGTAATAGGTTTAAAGGTTAAATACTTCAAGGTGTTCATACATTTCACTTAAAATAACATTAAGTGATTTTTCAAAAGAAAAAAAAAGAAAGGGAATTATAAAGGTTCATGAAGGGCATAGTTGGACCTGCAGAGTGTCAAACGTAGTGGCCGGAATGTACGGGTAAACCTTGATATTCGACGGACCCATTTTTTTTTTTTTAAAAATCAAAGAAAAAAATAAAAATTTGGCGGTTGGCAATCTTAATCATTTAATTTGTTCCAAGTAGATTTGTTTACATCAATTTTTGAATATGATATCTTCAAATGGCCGCCTCTGGCGTTGATGGCGTATTGTGCCCTTTTTGCAGCATTTTCCATCGATTTCGCCAACATTTCGGCCGGAATAGCGGCTATTTCTTCACGAATGTTGTCCTTGAGCTCTTCTACGGTCCTTGGCTTGTTAACGTAAACCTTGACTTCAAATATCCCCACAAGAAGAAGTCAGGCGGCGTCAAATCGGGCGAACGCGGTGGCCAGTCCAAATCACCACTTTTCGACATCAAACGGCCCGGAAACAATTTCTTCAGAAAATCGATTGTTATGCGACTTGTGTGCGGTGGAGCGCCGTCTTGTTGAAACCAGAACTGCCTCATACGCTTTCGACGAATAATTGGCATCACAAAATTGGTCATCATGTCGCGATAACGCTCCTGGTTGATGGTAACAGCATGGCCATTTTCATTTTGGAAGAAAAACGGCCCAATGACCGTTTTCGCACTAACGCCGCACCAAACTGTGACTTTTTCGTCATGAAGAGGCACTTCTTGAATCTCCTGAGGATTTTCAGTGGCGTAAATACGGCAATTTTGCTTATTTACGGTCCCATTCAATGTGAAATGGGCTTCATATTTTTAATTTTTTAAAAGCACGTTGAGTTTTCACAATTGACTTGTTCTGTTGAATGTAAATTTCAACTATTTCAGAGCGCTCGCGTGGCGTGTATTGTTCCATGGTAAAAATCTGCTTGACCGACGCTTCAAACGCGGTATGTCATTAAGCGATCTGACATCTCTGTCAAAAGTTATGGCGTTGCCAGATGGGTCCGTCGAATATGGGCAACCCTGTACTAAAATGCATTGTTAAATAATATCCGTTGTGCACGATTTGATAAATAAGACGAGATCCAGTTCAATAAGTTTGGTGGAAAACCCAAAAGTGACAATTTGTGTAGAAGAAGAGCATGATTAACTGAAACAAAGGCCTTGCCAAAAATCAGTAAAGACGACATCAGATTGTGACCGGCACTGAAAACTGCGATTTATCAGTGATGAGAACTCAAGAAGATTTGTCATCGTCGATCGACGTTTAACAAAACCATGCTGAGAAGGAGATATGAGGTTGCTACATACATAGCAGTTTTGGGATAGCAGAAAGCTTTGCAATGCCACGATAATTCTCGACATTCATACGAGACCCTTTTTTATAAAGTGGAATAATATATGATTCATTCCAAATCTGTGGGAGACAAGACTGTTTCAAAGAAAGGTTAAATAGATAGGTAATGGGTGAGCACAAAGCTCTAGCACAGTACTTCATAATACAACTTGGGACATTGTCAGGACCAGCAGAGAAAGAGATGTCAATCGTGGACAAACTTTTCAAAACGTCACATTCATTAAAATAGGAAAGAAAAATATTATTCGCTTGAGGTGGAGAGTAAGGATATGGAGAAGAAGAACAGTTGTCGTTTGAAAGAAGGAGGTAAACAGATTAGCAATATTAAGATCAGAAGATTCAGGCTTATTCTGATAGTGAAGGGACGGAGGAAATGCATTCGACTTGCGTTTAGAGTTAACGAATGTGTAGAATTGTTTTGGATCATTATGAAAATTGATCCTGCATTGTAAGAGGTAATCAGCATAGCATTGGATGTTGATGGTAAGAAATTCAGAACGAGCTGAAGAGTAAAGCGCAAAGTCTATTGACGAACCTGTTTTCTTATATTTTTTGAAAAGTGTAGATTTCTTGGTTTTTAAGTACGACAAGTGCGGTGTGAACCAAGGAGGCTTAGATGAGGATGTGCATTTTATTTTAAATGTTATCCTTGGTTCTCTTTACTAGATGCTCTGTTTTCGACACTTGGTAGTCGGTACTTAGTATTCGATACTCAGCTTTCACTAATCAATAACTTAGTACTCGATACTCAGTTCTTACTAAACAGTTCTCGATACCCAGTATTCGATACTCAGTTTTCGATACTCAGTATTTGATACTCACTTCTTAATTCTCAGCACTTGATACTTAGTTCTGTGTGTGTGCGTTTTCTTGCAGTTCGATTCTTGATACTTAGTTCTCGATACTAATACTTCTCGATACTCAGTTCTTACTAAACAGTACTCCATATTTACTTAGTTTATTTAGTTTTTGTAGCTCAATTCTTATTAATCAGTAATAGTTATTTAGTACTGGATACTCAGTTCTTACTAAACAGTATTTTCGATACTCAGTACTCGATCTTCACTTCTCAATACTCAGCACTTGATACTTAGTACTGTGTGTGTGCGTTTTCTTTTAATTTCATCCCTGATACTCAGTTCTCGATACTCAGTACTCGATACTCAGCTCTCCATTCTCATTACTCGATACTAAATACTCAAAACTTAGTTCTTATTAAACAGTACAGTCAACAGTACTTGAAACTCAGTGTTCGATAGTCAATATTCGATACTCAGTTTTCGATACTCAGTACTCGATCCTCTCTACTCAGTTTTCAGCACTTGATACTTGATATTCAGTTCTGTATGTGTGCATTTTCTTTTATTTTCATCCCTAATACTCAGTTCTCGATACTCAGTACTCGATACTCAGCTCTCCATACTCATTACTCGATGCTAAATACTCGAAACTTAGTTCTTATTAAACAGTACAGTAAACAGTACTTGAAACTCAGTATTCGATACTCAATATTCGATATACTCAGTTTTCGATACTCAGTACTCGATCCTCTCTACTCAATTTTCAGCACTTGATATTCAGTTCTGTATGTGTGCGTTTTATTTTAATTTCATCCCTGATACTCAGTTCTCGATACTCAGTACTCGATACTTAGCTCTCATTACTCGATGCTAAATACTCGAAACTTAGTTCTTATTAAACAGTACAGTAAACAGTACTTGAAACTCAGTATTCGATACTCAGTATTCGATACTCAGTACTCGATCCTCGCTACTCAATTTTCAGCACTTGATATTCAGTTCTGTATGTGTGCGTTTTCTTTTAATTCGATTCTTGATACTCAGTTCTCGACATTCACTACTCGATACTGAGCTCTCCATACTCATTACTCGTTTATCAGTTTTCGATACAACTCGATTCTTGGCATTTTGTGTGTGCTCTTTCTCTTAATGTTTCGTAATTCGATCAGCACTCGATACTCGTTTTACTAGGTACTCAGTACTTCATAATAAGTACTCGATACTCAGTACACACACACACCAAATCTAAGGCAAATACATATGCTTTATTTCAAAAATTCACAAAAATTTGCTTTTCTCCATTGTTAACCAAATTCACGAGTTTGTCCACTTTCTAACCAAATGCCACTGAACCCCATAAAACTAACTGAAATCCATTTAATAAACATGGCTGATTGCGGGGGGGCGCAATGGGCCACTATGTGCCCATAATAAATTGAAAATAATTGACTTCGCTCTTCATCAGAGACTTTGGCCAAGCGTCAAGCATAATCTATGGCCCCCTCCTCCTCCCCCTCCGCCGCCACACCCAACCCAAAATGCTGTCGACACTCCGCCTTATCAGTCACACATGCACGCATACATTTTCTTATCCCTTTCTCGTGGTTTGGCTTGTCCTTATCATAAATTGCAAGCACGCAGCCAAATAAATCCAATTAAATTAGCAGGAATCTCAAGTGGCCATCCTGTTTGTCTGCTCTTCGTAACACTAACATTATTTTCAATTTGGCTTTGCGGCCGCCCACGAAGGCTCAATGTCCTTTTGCATGCCAGCCTCTTTGACTAAGTACACACACAACAACATACCCACTTTCATCTGGCTGCTGACCATTTGGACATAACTTTTTATGGGCAGTTTTTATTATACACAAATACCCATTGATTAGGAGGGGCAAACGGTTGCCTTGGTTTCCGCGAAATATGAAATGGAGATTTATATTAAGAAATATTTAGAGTCAAACGAGGGTCCTATTATAGGACATTCCCTAGTCGTTGCTGCTTTCGTGCTTGGGCCTTTTATGTCTGTTTGGATTGAATTTGTTAGCGATTCAATAGAAAATTAGTTTGTTTGTTCAATTTCGTATCTCTGCGTGGGTAGCTCCTCCTTCAGGTACATGATGGGTACTCGTTTAATATTATTATGCCAGACAAATTTCAGATTCAACAATTTGGCTTGCAAATCGAAATCCAATTGAAATTAGCCAGAGCTAAGCAGCTGGCTTTATGGCAGCTGCGCCCCAAACTGGACGCAGCAGGATATGAAATATGGAAATCACCACCTCCTTGAAAGAGCATTAAAAACCATCTGGACGGGCTCATAACTTGCCCCAACTAAGATGAAAGTTTATACGGAAAGTGTCAAGTGAGAGAGAGCCCGGGAATGGCTAGCAAAATGACGGCTGACCCAGATGAATCATAAATCAGTTTTGGGTCTGCCAACTATTCTGCATGTCCGTTTTTGTCAACCAACATCTGTTTATTGACTGCTTCAATTAGTTTGTGTTTCACAGTTGTTTAAGGGGGACAACAACCTTGTGAATTTGGATGGAAATAGAAAAGAGAAGGCTAAGCTAACTTTTGGCTGTGGCAAAGGCTTTAGAGCGAAGCTCTTTTACGAAAATTCGACTGGGGGACTAAAACTAGAAAAAATTTTGTCTTTGGGATAGATTCCTTTTGGGTACGCATGGTATTTGCATATTGTATTTGCAAAGCATACCATTTGCCGTAGCAGCGGGTGAAATTTGTGTTTGTGGGTGTGTAGAGTGGGAGGGTGGGAAGAGGGGTTAACAGTGAATAAACAGTGGGTTAACAGTGACCAAACAGTGACTTGAAAAAGACTTCAGTGAATTAGCATTATTATTATTTGTTGTTGGGGAAGTGGTGCACCGCGACCAATTTTGGTCTATTGTGCCCCCCTACTGAGTTTACAGCTCTCCTAGCAGCCCTATTTCCTGTACAAAAGCCAGGATTTTTGTGGGTTCTAAGTTACTGATATTGCTTGGGTGTAGAATGTGTTTCCCAAATTTGCTGAGTCTGCGCCTCGCTAGGGCATCGCAGTGTGCTAGTATATGTTCAGAGGACTCCTCCTTCTCTTCACAGTATCTGCAAAGTTGGGTGTTTGTTATTCCCAACTTGTACATGTGGCTCCGCAGTCTGCAGTGACCCGTGTAGAGCCCTGTCAGAATCCTGAGGGCATTCTTTCCTTGTTGGATTAACTTTTGGAACCTTTTGAGGTTGTGGTTCACTATTAATGCTTTAGCTTGTCTCATTCCTCTGGTGTTTACCCAGGAGGCTGTTCTAAGCGTATTCTCTTCCATTCTTAGGAGTCCTTTTATTGTGTGTTGGCCTATACCGCAATAGGGCTCTGGCCCTACCATTGCGGTGGCTGCACCCTTGCGTGCCAGTTCATCGGCCAATTCGTTTCCAGGGATGTTGTTGTGTCCCGGTATCCATCGTAGGGTCAGGTTGTTCCTGCTGCCTAGTTGGTCTAGTTTGTTCTTTGTCTCTAAGACTAGCTTAGAGGTGAACTTATTACTGCTGAGCGCTTTAAGCGCTGCTTGGCTATCGGAGAGGATAGCTATTTCTCTATTATGGTAGTTCTTTCCCATATTACGGTCTGCGCAACGGGAGATGGCACATACTTCAGCTTGAAATATGCTTGTGAGTTCTCCCATTGGTTCAGATATTTTCGTTCCTGGTCCCGCTACCCCAAGTCCGGTTCCTTGGGGCGTCAGGGACCCGTCTGTATACCACATAATTGTGTGTGGTTGCATTTTATATGTTTCTTCTAGTGAGATCCATTCTCTCTTATTACTTTGGTGTACAGTGAAGTTCCTGTCAAAGTGATACTCGGCCACCATTTCGTCTCTGGGTTGGAGGATTAAAGGGATTTCCCTTTCCAGCTTTTCAGAGTCTCTGAGGCTTACTATGTGGTTTCTACCCACTCCTTCTGCTGTTAATCTAAGCAGTGTTGCTTTTTTCTTCAGGCAGATGGTATGGTGGAGCGGTGTTAGCTCCATCAAAACCTCGATTGCCGCTGTCGGACAGGTACGCATGGCTCCAGTCATGCATATACATGCCAGCCTTTGCAGTTTTTGCAACTGCGTCCTAACTGTGAGGAGGTTTGCTCTATCTCCCCACACAACAGCTCCATAAGTGAGCATCGGTCTCACAACCATGAGGTATAGCCATCGGAGTATGTGTGGTGCCATGCCCCACGATTTTCCGGCTATGCTCCTGCATGTGAATAGTGCTCTAGTGCACTTGCTGAGTGTATACTCTAAGTGCTTGTCAAATCTCAGCCTGTTGTCAAAGACAACGCCGAGGTATTTGACTTCTTTTTCTGGTGTAATGAGGCAGCCGGATAGGCGTATTGGCCTCATTCTGCTTAGCTTGTATTTTCTAGTGAACGGTACTATGATGGTTTTCGCAGGGTTTAGGTTGAGCCCAACCTCCTTGCACCAGTCAGACGTCACTTTCAGTCCCCTCTGGACTATGTCACATAAGGTTTCTTCGTACTTTCCTCTCGCAAGGATGACAATGTCATCAGCGTATCCTTGGCATGTTATGCCCAGGGAGGCGAGTTTCTCTAGGAGCTCATCCACTAGTAGGCTCCACAACAGTGGAGAGAGAACTCCCCCCTGAGGGCATCCTCTAGTTGTGGTTACTGTGATGGTTTCTTCATCTGCCACTGCAGAGGCTTCTCTGCATCGTAGAAGTGAATCTACCCATCTGCCTACTGTGGGGTTTGCTCCTCTTCTGATTAGAGCATTCTTGACAGCACTATGGGATGTGTTGTCGAATGCTCCCTCAATGTCTAGGAAGGCGCATAGAGCCACTTCCTTGTCTTCTATTGTTTTCTCGAGCATCTTCCCGAGTTGATACAATGCCGTGTCGGTTGAACGGCCTGTTCTGTACGCGTGCTGTGTTGGTTGGAGGGGTGCCTCCTTCAGCAGCGTGCTTCTTATGCTGTTGTCCACTAGCTTTTCAATCGTTTTCAGTAAAAACGATGTCAAGCTAATGGGTCTGAAGGACTTGGGGTTAGTTACTAGACTACCCTTGCTCTGCGCCAGGCACGTGGGATATACCCAGTTGCCAGACTGCTGGTGATGATCTTCCTGAGGGTGGGTAGGAGTATGTCCTTTCCTTCCTGCAGGAATGCTGGATAAATGCTATCCGGTCCAGGAGATTTGAAGGGTTGGAATGTTTCAATTGCCCACTCAAGTCTGCCTGCGGACACTACTTTCTTGGCTTCTGCCCAGTCGGAGCTACGAGGGTGGTAGTAGTACTCTTGGTCGACACATTCTTCCACGGAAATGCTTCCCGGGAAGTGGGTGTCTAGCAAGAGACGTACTCTTACTTACTTAGTTACTGAACAATGAATTGACACAGTGACTTCACAGTGAGTTATCAGTGACTTAACAGTGACTTGACAGTGACTAAACAGTGAGTTAACAGTGACTTAACAGTGACAGTAACATGACAGTGACTTCACAGCTAAATTTGTAACTACAGTGACTTCATCAGTGACGTAAAGGGCTTCGCTCATCATCGTAAAGGGCCTGGACACCCATTTTTTCTACATCCTTTTTTATATCAAATCATGTAAAGAATGTAAGCAGTTGGCACTAGCCCACTCAGCGAGCCAGAAGGGCCGTAGTCGAGTGGATAAAACATACGCTTAAAACCTCGAGGTCGTTTTTTTTTTTAAATTGTTTTGAGGAGTTTTTAACATTGTGAATATTTTATACAATGCAGTTTGGTCCTAAATTATGAAATACCATGAATATAATCGGAATCAAATCATACTTTCTATGCTTTAAAAATGCACAGCATTTATGTTCTCTGTACACTCAATAGTCATCTTATTTAGATATGAATAGAAGAAAATTATAGAAATTCTTATAAAAAGTAGTTTCTCCACTAAAAATATGAAGTCCGGTTCGGGTTCACATACCCCAATTGCCTTGCTTATAACCCTTCGTCTCTCTTTCCCTTAAACAAAGCGTCTGTGTTTTTGCCCAAATTGGGCAAGGTCTACTGATGCATGGATCGGTAGTTGCTTGAAACAGCTGTACAGTCGACTAGCCCCAGTTTGTGTTGCCTGGTGAAATTTGCAGTGCGGGGAATATCTAATTCAACATATCAGGTTCATCATTTCAAGCAACAAAATGTTCACACACTTTGAAATACTTTTGCTTCTTAAAGAGAGCACAGGGTGGGGCATCGTCTCTTGGTATTTTTGTACCCCACCGCCCACACCTTTTTTGTCAAATGACATTCAAACAAAATCCTCAGCACAAATAATGCCAGCTGCAGGCAATCGCTTCGCCAAAGGTGAAGGCGGACAGACACTGGCAAGACTTATGGCAGCTGCTGCAGGAGTAAAGACAAGGACCAACTGACAATATGGCGACTGGCTTAGCTGACGCAATGTGGCCCCCAGCCCACTTCACGCTCGTTTATTTTTATCACTCGGCTGATTATGAAATGTGGGGGGGGCAAGGCGAAGGTAAACGCAATCTGTCAAAGGTGTCAAAGCAATTTTTTGACAATTGTATCACGGCTCATTTAGCCGGGACTTTGCACACCTGAAGCGACAGCGACAGCGACAACACAGTTGGCCGCTTAAGCGGTGCATAATTGTGAGGTGACGAGTTGATAGCTCATTATGCGGCTTAATTGACGGAGCAGGAGCAGCAGCAGTAGATGAGACTTGGGAGAAACTTATAATTGGAAAAGTTTATTTTGTTTTAGCTTTTTTATGCACTTATGCAAATGCAGACCCGCACACACACACACACAGACACAGACACTTAAAGACATATCCATAAATGTTTTATGTTCATTTGCTAATGAAAAATGGCAGCACCAAACCAGGAACAACTTCCGGTTGTAAATCTGTCAAATGCATTCAACAGATGACTTCAGCTAGACTTCATCAAGATTATTTAAAGCCATTTTCACATATATAAAAGCAGTAACAAGAGGGCGCAGCAACAACAACTACTGCTGAACAAAGAAATAAGGTGCTAAAAGGGATAGCTGAGAGTTGCTAGACAAACACCTACAAATCAATCGGCAAATCCCTCCCAAGTTATGTTGCCCCCATTGTGGTACACAGTGAAGGAAACTGAAAACGGTGCAAAATGCAGCTCTCCAAATGGCATTTGTTTGCCCAGACCATCTGTACCAAGAGTCTTAAATCCCTTCAGTCAGACAGCAATTCCTCATACCAGCAAAGCAGTAGAGGAGACATGTGCAAAAGGGATACGACCTAAGAACAGTTTACAGCAGCAGTGGTCGCCTCTTTTAGGCTGCCCTCTTATACCACACCAGCTCTTATCACCTTCCCTTTCCTCAATTCGGACTTCTTATCTTTCTTAGGCTGCTAGGGCTGTTTCAGCGCTTTGCAAGATGACGCACAATGCGAGAGGCTCGAAACGAAGACAGCTACAGAAGAGGTGTATTCCGCATTGGATTACAGTGACTTCTGATTAAACAACAACCGCGTGGACACGGAGCATGAGAGAACAACCACACCTGACGATTTCGTTTCATTGGTGTAAATAAAATACATTTTGTACAAGTTCACAATAAAATAAAAACATATTAAAAAATGCTATGAAAAAATATAAAACTGATAAAAACTAGTATCAAAATGATACTAATAGTTTGATAATTAAAACATCAAATTTATAAGACCCACCATCCTATCAAATGGAGGAGGGCGTTTTCAGAGATTGAGAGGTAGTCTAAAATGATGGGCTTAGCGGTAATCGAGGACACGAAGTCTTATCGACTTGGGAGAATACAACTTGCCAGCGACAGCGACAATAACATCTGCCTGGAAATTCGACGAAGAATCACTCTTTCGTAGGGAGTTCAAGAGCTAAGCCTTCTCTCGAAGAACAAAAATAGCGCTATACAAGTCGTTCATCATTCCAGAAGCATGGACATTGACAGCAGTGGATGAGGCGGCGACTTGCACGTTCGAGCGAAAAGTTCTTCAGAAGATTTATGGACCTTTAAAAGTATGCGATGATTTCCGCATTCGAATGAATCGCAAACTGTATGAGCTCTGTGGGGATACCAGTCTGGTCCAACTTGATACTCGAAGTAGAGATTTTGATACCTTATAGTTTCAAATTAAATCTAAATAGTGTCATTTTAACTGGGGTTTGTGTTTGAATCACAGGAGATAGGCTGTAATGGCCAGATCCTGCACCTTTTATTAAGATTCTTGTCGGTACGGATCACACATACTCACACAATTGGGAGGAGAAGTCCCACTAAAAGCTTTGACATCTTTTACCAAAGATGTACAATTACTAAACAGATGGTCTGGCTTCTCCGGACGAAAAGCGGTCTATCAAATTTGCACTTAAAAATTATTTAAGCAAATTTTTGCGAAAATGGAGGAAAATTTTGGAGCGAAAATTATGGAGGAAAGTAATTTTGAGATTTTTTCAGATTTTTCGAAAGACGTTTAGAGTAGTCTACAACCACTTCCCCTAAAATGGGGTTTTCCGTATTGATTTCGATTTTTACTTATAACATGGTAAATAAACCACTATTTTTCTTGGTTTGGTAACTATGATTTTAAAGAAAAAAATGTTCAGTTAAATTTTATGTTTATGAGCATAAACCGTGAATTTCATTTTGCATTTTGCTTGTTTAGGTACCTTGTAAATTAATTTATTCGTAAATTTTTCATACATTTTGTAAAAACGCATTATAACTTGTAAATTTCTATGAAAATTGAAAAAATGAATGATGCAGTTTAAAAGGTTGGTTAAATTTTTTAAAAACTTGAAACTAAGAAATTCAAATTTGCTCTTACCCGTTCCAGAGTTATACTCTTTAAAGCTATGTACCCATTTCATGAAATTAATAATATTAAAAGATGTTTTAAGGTTTTGCACCGGATTTGTTTTAAACATTGAATTATGATTTCAAACAGTGTTTTTGAGATTCACCACGGATGCTTTGCTTCGCGTTTAAATAGCAAATTTTATTACAATTCCGTTTGAACATTATTTACTGGGTATTATAGTTACCGAAAAATTATACCACGAATCGTATGAGTAGAAATTCGTCGTTGCCACCAAGAAAAGTAAAATTTTATTAAAAATTGGTTCTTGATGGACAAAATCTAAAAAGGTACGCTAAGATGCTATGAACTAAAGTATTTTAACAATATATCTGTTTTTCCGGTCTTTATAAAGCACTTTTCTTCTAATAAAATTATTTCTCATTCTTCGGTGAAGCTTGTTTTCCCTAAATGGTCATACTTTTGTTCTCAAGGCAATTGCTATTACAAAATTGTCTATAAGTCGCGAACCAAGTCTTTGTTGGAAAAATTGAAAAAACGATCTGTATATTATAAGATCTGGCTTATGGCCTATATGAATTGATTTTGTGGTTTTTGGCTGTCGAGTAAAATTTCTCGTTATTAATAGCTCATTATATCATCTAAAAAAAACGATTTTAATGAAATGTAACGTGCGCTTTTAAAGTTATGTTTAA
>JAEIFU010004215.1:0-18028 GCA_018904235.1 Lordiphosa stackelbergi | reverse complement strand
TAATGTAATGTTGCAAGAGTATCCCTAATATGTTAGCTTAAGCACGCCAAATACGTAGAAAGAGCGATCAACGAGAACAGCGAGAGAGTGAGGTTTGAGCTGCTGGAGTGAGAGGTTGTGTGTTCTCGTGTCGATAAACAATTGCAAAACTAAAAGATGTTAAGCGTTAAATTAAGTAATTACACTATTCAATAAACTATCATCGTATGCTGTAAGAAATCAAGGAGGAAGTGTGTAATTATTTGGGAAAAGCAGACTCCAGTGACCCAAACCCCACATAATTTGGGGGCTCGTCCGGGATGTGTTAAAAACAAAATATTATTGCACATCAATCGCCAAATTGTTGTTGCATAATTGTTGCCAAAACACCAAAACTTAAACCCGAAGGCAAAACTTGTGAAATTCCTAAAAAGAACTAAGAATTTATGAGAGTGAGTGAGACAAAAAACCGAGACACGCAAAGGTGGCAATTTCGCAATACACACAAGAATTGTGAAATTCGCTGAACGGGCGAGACAGCAAAAGACGACAAACCCATGCAGAAGAGCATCAGTGACATCATTCGCTATGAACGTGCATGTGTAAGCGAAAGGGACAACCAACCGAAAAGTGGAATGTCGTAACTAGAGAAGTTGCACATAGAGACGAGCAGAAGCAAATAAATCCTGGAGTAGGCGCTAACCACTCCATTGAGGCATTTGCGGAAACTCAGTGAGGAGCCGTAGAGAAATCGGCGAGTCAGCAACAACATTTTAAGAGAAGCCGTAGAGAAACCGGCAAAGAGGCAGCATCTCAAGAAGGAACCGTAGAGAAGGCGGGAAAATCAGCGAGGAGCAGCGTGCGTAGAGAAGTTGGCAAAGAGGCAGCCAATTAAGGAGGAACCGTAGAGAAAGCGGCAAATCAACGAGAAGCTACGTGAGTGGTGAGAAATTCTGAGAAATCATCAAGACGAAGCCAAGGGTCGAGAATTTTCTATGTTGGTATACGAGATCAACATGTTGGCGCAATTCAGTGTGACCAGAGAGCTGAATGATGATGACGTAAAGAAGACGACGTAAGACGTAACACAAGAAGTCCAAACGTAAGCAGCAGATAAATAACAGAGCCATTACAGTGAGATGTTAACGCAAGTATTACTTAACAGAGTTGGAAATTTAAATTTAATCAAAAGGAGTTTGAGAAAAGATTTAAGATTTTAATTGAAGATTAACATTATTTGAGAAAGAGATAGAGTTTGCTTATAACTGATAAACTAATATTGAAAGAGAGTAAAACTAATGTAAGCAAAACAGAGTTATTTGAAGAAAAGTTTATACTTGTAATAATATTGAGATATACATAATAATATTATATGCATTTGTAACCACTTAAACATTAATTTAAGTTTGATAATTTTCTATCTTTATTCCATATGTTGTACAACGAGATCACACAACTCACAGTGGTAGGGTTAAAAGAAAAACTTAAAGAGCTGGGATTGCGTGTAAAAGGGAACAAAGCCGAGTTGCGAGAGAGATTAATTTCACATTTTGAGTTAGAGTTTGGAGAGGAATCGTTGTACGAAGAAGCCAATACTTCTACTGAGAACGGAGAAGATATTCGAAACACTATGGCGTTCACACTTAAAGATATTCAAGATTCTTTAACCGAGTTTGATGGTAGCGGCCAGAGAGATATAAATGAGTGGATAACTGATTTTGAAGCCACTGCTCAGACAGTTCAGTGGAATGATTTACAAAAGTTTATTTATGGCAGGCAATTGTTAAAGGGTGCAGCAAAGTTATTTGTCAACAGTGAAGACGGGTTAAATGATTGGAGTTCACTAAAAGCAGCACTAGAGGAAGAGTTTACTATAAAGTTGTCAGCAAAACAAATTCATAACCAACTCGAGAACAGAAAGAAGAAATCGAATGAGACCTTAATTGAGTACTTTTACAATATGAAGAGCCTAGCTAAGAAGAGCAACTTAGACGAAGAAAGTATTATCGAGTACATAATAGAGGGTATCCCTGACACAAAACAGAACAAAAGTGTTTTATATCAAGCAACAGATTTTAAGGAGTTTAGGGAGAAAATGAAGACATATGAGAAAACTTCATTGAGCCAAGAGTCAAAACCGAAAGAGAAGTATGAGAGAGTTCAATTAAAGAGTAAGTCAGACAGTATCAGATGTTACAGATGTGGTGAAAGCAATCATATTGCCAAGAACTGTAAAGAACAAGATATTATATGTTTTAAATGTAACCAAAAGGGCCATAAAGCTAATCAGTGCGAGACAATGGGTACCAACAAAGATATTAAGAAGGAAATGGTGAATTATCAGCAACTGGCACAAAATGAGTTTAATCGAACTGGTAAGGATATAAAAATTGGCAACGAAGTTATATCAGCACTTTTTGATTCAGGTAGTGACGTTTCCACAATTAGCGAGAGTGCATACAGGCAAATATATCCAGTTCCATTGAATGCCGAGGTAAAAGAGCTTTGGGGTATAGGAGGCAAAAAGATTTATACTCGTGGTTTCTTTAAATTTGATACTGAGATAGATGGAATCCCTATAAAGATGTGCTTCCATGTGGTTCGAGACCAAGATACTCTGCACAGCGTTGTGATTGGAAGTGATGTGCTTGAATTTGTGAATGTTACTATTGGGCGAAGTGGCGTAGTTTTCGGTAGAATAGAAGGAGAATTTGCACCGATGAATGCCAAAAATGAAGAATGTAAACAGGACGAGAATGAAAATTTTGAAGATATCGCTCGCTATAGCGATTCTCAGAACGCTATTCCTTGTTTGTTAGAGACTATAATACCAGAGCTGGAGAAAACTGAGAAGGGTATAAAGACGGAGAGTGAAGCTAAGGACCATTTCAAAACAGACAGAAACAAAATAGATAAAGACTTTCAGAGACCGAGACGCTTATCTTTCGAACACCATGAGAGAGTGAATAACAATGGGAAAGTGGAAAACCAGAGGGATTGGGTGGATAAAAGGATCATTCGTCATAATGTTTCTAGAGTCGCAAGCCCAAAGACAATTGATTCAGGAAAAGATGAGGAAAAGAAGCTATGCAGGAACCATAGTAATCGGAAACACATTGACAAGGATTTTTACAAAAACCGTTACAGAAAGATTGTTAAAAAGCATACATCATCCCAGACAGAGAAGAATACATCACCTTTAATGAGATCGAATCATGATGAAGAAAGTCAGCTAATTTGGGGAAAAAAGTTAACAAACGAGCTACAAGGAGAAAATAAAGAGCTTCGTAAAACAGATAGAGATAACCAAGTGAAGTTTAAGAAGAAACAGTTTTTAAAATTTGAAAAGGAAACAAGTGGTGTTCATTCGGGACGAATGAGTTTGTAGAATGGCCGAATGTAGGATTGCCAGAATATCCCTAATGTAATGTTGCAAGAGTATCCTTAATATGTTAGCTTAAGCACGCCAAATACGTAGAAAGAGCGATCAACGAGAACAGCGAGAGAGTGAGGTTTGAGCTGCTGGAGTGAGAGGTTGTGTGTTCTCGTGTCGATAAACAATTGCAAAACTAAAAGATGTTAAGCGTTAAATTAAGTAATTACACTATTCAATAAACTATCATCGTATGCTGTAAGAAATCAAGGAGGAAGTGTGTAATTATTTGGGAAAGCAGACTCCAGTGACCCAAACCCCACATAAAATGTATTTCGGCAACGGATTTTAATCGGTTATACAGTTCAAATATATCCATTGGAACCATATTAGATCATTGACCTGGTATCAAAATGCTCTGCTGTTGTAAAAAGGATTATCCATAGGTCCTTTCAATAATTCCTTTTTCACTCTTCAACTTGGATCCCAATCCAGAAAGCGATCAGTTCAGTTCGTTGTTCTTTTGTTAAGTTCTCATTTATTATTGTCACAAAATATATCTTAGGCTTAACAGCTCTGCTCGGTGGCGAGGCAGCGTATATATATTGTTAAGCGGCAGCGTGAGCCACGAGCGGCGAGCTGTTCATAATCTGGCTGAATCAATTATGCTGACTTATGTATAAGAAATTTCGAATTACAATTGCACTTAAAAACTTGACTTTGTATTATTCTGCAACAAAGTTGTTACAGTGTGTACTCGCTATATGAACATACTACACTGCTGAATGCGTCCTTTAATTCTTTTTTCCAATATTTACTTATGTTTATTTTGATTTAGGCTCATTCCCAAGATTGAAAATGGTCCTCACTCGCTGCCTGATAGCATTTTCAATGCCAGCTCAAAATTGGCACCCGAACATGGTGCTTCCAAGGCACGTCTGACTAAGGATCCTCATCCCCAGGGCAGCTGGTCACCCAATATTAATGATCAAATGCAATATCTAGAGTTGAATTTTGGTAAACCTGAACCTTTCTATGGTGTCATTATGGCGGGTAGTCCAGAGTTTGATAATTACGTCACTCTTTTCAAGGTAAGTCCCATACGTTTTTAATTTCTTAAGAAACGCAACAGCTTTTTTTTACAGATTCTGCACAGTCATGATGGCATAGCTTATCATTACTTGGTAGATGAAACAGACAAGCCTCAGCTATTCAATGGTCCCCTAGACTCACGTGCTCCCGTCAAGACGCTCTTTAAAATACCCATCGAGGCTAGTTCTATACGCATTTATCCACTCAAGTGGCATGGTTCTATAGCCATGCGTGTAGAGATTCTAATTTGTGGTGAACCCGATATTCCGTTACCTTTACCCACGCCTCCCACTTTGCCCGTAACCAGCACAGAACGTCCCGCTGCCTTAATGGAAATGGAATGCATCGATCTCATGGGTGTGGATGAGGGAAAAATGTATGAAGAGCAACTTCAATCCAGCAGCCTTTGGCAATCGGGCAGAAAGACACAATTGTTAGATCTTTTAAAGCTTTCAACTCCTCTGGCTTGGCGTCCTTTGTCCAATACGCCAAATGAATTTGTAGAATTTGATTTCCTTGAACCGCGTAACGTTTCCGGTTTTATTACGAAGGGTGGACCCGATGGGTGGGTAACTGGCTATAAGGTAATGTTCTCCAAAAAGAAGCCTACCTGGAATACTGTTTTATCTTCGGACGGGCTACCGCGCATCTTTGAGGCCAATGTGGATGCGGAAACAGAGCGCAAACATCATTTCAAGAAACCCATTTTGACGCAATATTTAAAATTGGTGCCAGCCAAATGGGAACGGAATATTAATATGCGCATCGAACCATTGGGATGCTTTAAGCCATATCGTAAGTACTAGAATTTGAGATTGGAACTAGAATTAGAGAAAACCGCAGGCATTAAATCTACTCGACTTTGAGCAATCCAGTAGCCGGGCATATTTGTGCACCTTAACCAGAGTCCGGCACGTTCTTATCTACTGTGTATAAGTATAAGAGCTTATACTGCTCTCTTTTGCAACAACAAAGATATGTTAAATGAGCGCACTTTCGCGCGGCTAAAACAAACACACACACGCAACGCGAAAATGAGCATGTGTGTTTGGTCCGCCCCTGCCCTCAACATAAAGATTTAAACAGTTTCAAAATGAAATGCTAATGTTTATCCGAAAACCTCTAGAGATTTTTGGGGCACACCCCAATATGTATTCTCTGTTGAATTTATTATTGTAAGATCCTAAAGTTTTTATTTAAGTATGAAGCTTCTTAGTAGAATCAGTTTTTGCAATTAGACTGTTGTTCTTGCGTTTCAATACTTCTGTCCATTTTAGTTATACACTGAGAAAACTAAAATTTTTTTTGATGATCCATTGTAAAATTTTTGGTATCCATTGGAACTGGATACTATTATTATTCTATTTTGGATATTAAAATATCCATTTTAGAAATTGTCTGCAATGGAGCTAAAAATCGTCCAAAGGATGTGAAAAAAGGTTATTATAATAACAAGAAAATAAGGAAACGAGGTATCTGCTTTTTCTGTGTACATTTCAGTACGCATCTATGTTAAATAATGAACGAATCTAAAACTTTGCCACTTTTTTAAAGGTTACAAAATTTAGAAAGATTTTAAAGTTCTTATTAAAAAAGATTAAGGGTAATCTTTGCGTCTCCATTTCTGGAGGTTTCTCTAATTTTGAATTAAATAAATCAATAAAACTATATTTTTTAACAAACCAAATTCCAGCTGAAATCCAACGTCAAGTAATTCCGGAAACCAAAGAGCCCACCAAATGTAATGTGTGTGATGGCATTTCTATGTCTTCCTTGAGCTCGTCACAATGTCCTTGCAATGATCAACTCTTCTGGGATGGCAATACATGTGTACAACGAAATCTCTGTCCCTGTGTTGAGAATTATGTGAGCTATCCCATTGGCAATAAATTTGAGAATGCGGCTTGTGAGGAATGCGTTTGTGTTCTGGGCGGACATAAGAATTGCAAGCCCAAGAAATGTCTGCCCTGCGAGGGAGGAAAGCTACGTCCAGTGATTACCAGTGATTGTTTCTGCAAATGTGAACCTTGTCCCAAGGAACAGAGATTGTGTCCATCGAGTGGCGATTGTATACCAGAGATACTCTGGTGTAATGGAGTGCAAGATTGTGCAGATGATGAGGATACAAGTTGCAGGGATTCGTTTACCGTGCATCCGGATGTGAAGCATGAAAAGAATGAGAGTAAGTGAAGGGATGAAATTCTTGTCTCAAATTTTTATTAAAACTGAAATTTTTTCCAGCTGAGGTTATCACCTGTCCGGTACCTGTATGCCCGCCCCAAATGAGAATTAAAATTACGGAGAAAAAAGCACGCAAAATGTCCAAAATGTTTACATTCTCCAAACAAATATCCATTGTAGATGATGGCCAAACGATAACCAAGACCAAGTTTATCTCATCTAGCAAACAAATTTTGGCCATGCCCAGCGCTGATTTGGACTACCAACAGGAAGAGGAATGTGAAGAATTTACATGTGTGCCCATTCCCAACAAGCAGGTGGACAAAAATGAGACACTGACTTGTGTGGAACCCAAATGCCCAGAGAAATACGATGTAGAGCTGGATAGGAGTACGGCCAAGGCAGGAGATTGCTTGAAGTATACCTGCGTGCTCAGGCCCAATAAGGATGATGTTTGTGAAATAAGTGGCAAAAGTTTTACGACCTTTGATGGAACACTATTTAAATATGGACCCTGTAGTCATATACTGGCCAGGGATATACATAATGGCAGTTGGTCTATATCGGGTGAGTCAAGCTTTAGCAAGTTCCCTTAGTTTACAATTCCCATCTATCAAATCTTCAAGATAATCTAAACTTATTATAAAATTGATCAAATCTACCCATTTTTTAGACCTTTCGATCTTCACCATTTTTACCTGTGTTCATGATATTCTAAACTTATACAAAAATTGAGCAAATATAATTAACTGAGTATTAAATTTTTCCATTTGATTACCAAAATTAAGTAATCTGTGCGAAAGCACACTAACATTGAAACAAAAACGAGAAAGGCCGAGCTAACTTCTGTCTGTGCCGAGATTTTTATACCCTTGCAAATGTTTTGAAATATCAAGAATAAACATATTAGCAGCGTACAAAAATCTGTGCAAAGTTTCAGATCGATAGCTAAAAATAAAATCAAATTATTAAAAAAAAAATAAAATACTAGTCGCCCTGCTCAAAATATTTTTATTTTTAAGGGCGGAAATTGATTTTTCTGGGGGGTGCCAACTTTTTGGCCAAGGTATAACGACCTTTAGGGTTATAAAATTGCCTATAAACCGCGAACCAAGGCACAAATGTGCCCATGAAACGCGAAAAACTGGATCTGAGGTGTTGCTACCTGAGGCCTCTAGTTTCATATTATGGTCCCGTTCCGAAAATTACCTATACCCTGTTTATACACACAAAAAATATCATGATAAATGCCCTTAAAGGTATGCAAACTTTGTTGCCTTTACAATTAATATTTTTCAGCGAGAAGTAGTTATTTACAAAAACCTTCGCTGGGCTTGGACTGGTCAGCTGCTGTTTTCTGTTTATTGCACTTCAAAGTTTTCTGCTTCTGATTGGGATTTGCAACTCCATATATCGTAAACTATTTAGAATTTCGCTTTGACGTATTCGAAGAAGTTGTTGCTCTTTGCTTGGCTTACATTTCTAAGTAGCAAGTCAAAACAGTCATATTTATGCTCTGTACTAAAGGTACATAAAGTATATTAAGTTTGTGCAAAAGTATGTAACAGGGAGAAGGAATCATTTCCGACCCTATCAAGTATATATATTCTTGATCAGCATCAACAGCCGAGTCGATATAGCCATGTCCCTCTGTCCGTCTGTCCGTCCGTCCGTCTGTCCGTCTGTCCGTCGGTATGAACAAACAGATCTCAGAGATGGTAAGAGATAGAGGTTTGACATGTATGTGACAAATGCTTCTTATACTTGCAGGCAGATCAAGTTTATTTTCAATTTTTGCTATAGTTCGTTTTTTGAACTATAGTTCATAATTTGAACTATAGTTAATTTTTTTTTACCACTAAAGCAAATTTTGTGGCGTTTACTTATTGTCTGATACATGAGATATGATAATCTAGTAGTCCTGCATTTCATAATGATTTTCTATGAATTAAACAAGCTATTCACATTTAAAAACTGCTAGACTATCAAATTTCAATGCCAAAGTTTGGGTTTGTCGAGCCAACCCAGCAACAGGTGCGAAGAGTTGCCACGTCCAGGGCAGAGATTCGTCCACATACTGTGGCCGCTGTGCTTCGCAATGTGTCCATTACCCAAGAGTCCTACAACAGTACCATTGATCCGCAGGATAAGCTGCTCCAAAACATTTGTCGTAAGCATTCCCTGATGGCCATTGGCACCCACTAATTTGGCGACAGAGGGAATCGCATTTAAACCGCTTAACCAAAATCAGGAGATGACTGGCCTGCAGTTGATGGACTTCTATGGCCATTTTAAGCAATATGTGCTCATAATTCGTGGCTCTTTCGTCTATCCAGTGATCCATGGTGCCAATTGTGAGGTTCTCTCACTGCTGCCCATCATTAATGGTGATCGATCGAAGAGCTCGCCTGAGACGAAGAACGTGTTTTTCGAGTGCACAGCCACAATCTAGCCAAGGCCTAGGAGGTAGAGCTGGAGAAACATCGATGCATCGATGTTTTTATCTAAGCTGCAGACATCGAATAAAAATGCTTTAGTAAGCAACATCACCAGACTTTTAAAATTTTCAATAGACATCGATGTTTCTCAAGCTCTACTAAGAGGTACTTTGTTTCTTTTCGAAGCATTGTAACCAGAAATTTACAGTTGAGCTTAAAGTGGTCCAACCAGACGGTAACATGGTCTCTTCTCCAGAGGAAAAAATGATTAAAATTCGCTTAAGTAGTTAAAATAATGAACTATAGTTGAAATTAAAATAATAAATAAGTGAATTATAGTCTGAGAAGTCTTGAACTACTGAACTAGGGTCATTAAAATGAACTAAAATTTCCAACTCTAGTACAGAGTATAAATATAGTCGGGCTTGACCGACTTTCTCACTTGTTAGTACTGAGGGGGGTCCTTGTTACTGAACCATTGTGTGGACAGAATAAATTTGAGCAGAGCTGGGATCTTCAGCCCGGATGTCTCCGAGAGGTTGAGTAGCAGAGGTTGACCAAGTGTCCTGAGTCTCCTTCTACTCAAGGCTGGGCAATGGCACAGAAGGTGTTGTACCGATTCCTCCTCTTCTTCGTGTCCACAACTTCTGCAGAAGTCATGGTAAGTGACGCCTAGGCGTGCTGCATGTCTGCCAATAAGACAGTGACCCGTGAGGATCCCCACCAGAAGTGATATGTGGTCCCTTCGTTTGTGGTATACAGTAGTCTGTACTTAATGGTATACCCGTTTGGTCTTCGAGTATGGTAGCGTGTCCCGAATTGCCCCTGTTCCAGGTATCGGATTCTCGTAGTCTTAAGGCTGTTGTGGTAGCCATTTGCTTAGCTACGAGGTCTAGTGGTAGAAGGTGAAGAATAGTATTTAGCGCTTCCGTTGGTGTCGTTCGGAGAGCGCCGCTAATACAAATTTCCGCACTTCTTTGCACTTTGTAAAGATTGTTCAGGGCTGATTGTTTCCCGAGTGCTGGCCACCATACTAGAGCTCCGTAGAGAAGTATGGGGCGTATTACGGCTGTGTAAAGCCAATGTACAATGGATGGGGAAAAACCCCATCTAAGGCCAATGGCCTTTTTACAAGAAAAAAGAGCAATGGTTGCCTTTTTTATACGTTCATTTATGTTGTCATTCCAGAGCAGTTTCTTATCCAGAATGACACCCAAGTATTTGGCATTGTCACCAAATACGAGGCTTACTCCGTTGATTTTAGGCGGGATAAGATCAGGAATTTTGTACTTTCGGGTGAAAAGCACTAATTCCGTGTTAGCCGGGTTTACGCCCAAGCCACAAGATTTTGTCCACTGAGCAAGTGTGGTCAGTGCGGTCTGCCTGTGGTCACACAGCGTTTGAGGAAACATTCCACATTTGAAGATGGTAATCACAGTGTAATAGTAAGATAAGATTTCGCCATAGACAGTGAACACGAATAAACAAACAAAGCACTCAGCAATAACTAAAGCAAAATACACAACAGATATTGGATAATTCCATTTAGCAGAGTCCGGCTCGTCGCTCTACTGTATATACAAAAGTGCCTAGCGGCAGCGACGTCAACACACTGACAGTATAAGCTAATATGTAATTGCGTTTTTTACCCACCCCTGCCTTTTAGGCAAATGTGTGACAAATATTATTTTTTGCCATCCAATTTTTGGTACATCATTTAAAAGAACATAGAACAATACAAACAACCCGGAATCGCTAGGGTCCTAATCGTTAGGGACCTTAGGCCATAAAATTTAGAGGCCCACAGGCAAATAATTTTGCCCAAATTTTGATGAAAATTGACATTTTAAATACGGCCAACTTAGGAAAATTTTCGGCAATTTTTGATCAAAAATACACACTTAAGTATAGAACCATAGTTTTAGTTTTAAGTTGTGCAAAATCTGTAATCATGGCTAGAGAAATTTTTATGAAAATTTGGGCAAATTATTTGCCTGTGGGACCATAGCTTTAGAATGGTGTTGATACAAAATTCACATATTCAAAAATGTTCGATACCGTTATGGGAGAGTTATAAATATTTCAAACGGGTTATCAAAATACGCGCCGAAAAATATGGAACCGGTTAAACCTGGTAGCTTGAATAAATTGCGATATATGTCTCTGAAACATTTTCTCTGCTCACAAGTTCTTTAATTTTTACCTTTAACTCCACAGTTCATCAACAGTGCACCGATGAGTCCCGCAAAGTGTGCCACAAAGTGATCACCATTAAGGATATTCAGGCTGACAAGGAATTGGTTTTGTTACCTCATCTTAAACTAAAGTTCAATGGATTTGACTTCACTGTGGAACAGTTGATTAACTCTCCCATCTGCAAGGCTTCCTTTGTGGTCTCTCAGCCGGGTAAAACTCTTTTGGCTGTATCCACAAAATATGGTTTTTGGGTGCAACTAGATGATATAGGCATTGTTAAGGTGGGCATCTCCTCGAAATTCATACGCACCGTGGATGGTCTGTGTGGTTATTACAATGGTAATCCCAGAGATGATAAGCGTTCACCAGATGGTCAAGTTTTGGGTAATACCGAAAAGTTTGGGGACAGTTGGTATGATCAACGTATACCCAAGGAACAGTGCGGCGATTTGAAATGTTCCAGGACCATGCAAGCCAAGGCCTTGCAATTGTGTAACATCATCAAGTAAGTAAAGTGATTAAAGTTCCAGAATCCTAAGCATAATGGTTTTGTTTTCCGCAGCCATCCCACCTTTGCTCATTGCCACAAGTCTATAAACTACAAACAATTCTCCAACAATTATTGCCTCGAAGCTGCTTGCGATTGTCTGCAGGCCAACAATGGTGATCCCAGCGCCTGCAAGTGCAATATTATGGAGAGTTTCGTAAAGAAATGCCTAAGTGTTAATCCGTTGGCTCAGTTAAGCACTTGGCGTGCTGTACACCAGTGTGAGATCAGTTGTCCTACGAATTTAGTTCATTCTGATTGTTATAAGCGGCGCTGTGAACCTTCGTGTGATAACCTGTCTGGCGATGATTGTCCCCTCTTGCCAGATGCCTGTTTTCCGGGTTGCTATTGTCCCGAGGGTACCGTGCGTAAGGGACCAAACTGTGTACCATTAGCCGATTGCAAGGACTGTGTTTGCAATGCAATGGGTGGTTCCAAGTATATGACCTATGATCGCAAGAGTTTTAGTTTCAATGGCAATTGTACCTATTTGCTCTCGCGCGACGTTGTGTTGCCTGGTGTTCACACCTTCCAAGTGTATGTAAGCATGGATGATTGCAAGAAACTGGGTCAGACAAGTCCGGTGGTGGGTGGAAGCTGTGCCAAATCATTGCATATCTTGAATGGCGATCATGTGATACATGTTCAAAGAGTGGCCAATAAACCAAAAGCTTTGCAGGTAAGATATTTTATGATCCAAACTGATTGCAACCCCGAAGTTCTGCATTTTTTACGAATTAGAAATAGCTCAATCTCAATCTGTTCCGAAAATTTCAAACAAAGCTGTCTTTACACTTGTCAAAGAGACTTTCTGACGAAAGTGTAATAGCAAAGCAAATAACTCAAAGTGTTTAGAAAATTTAGGCTTCTTCGCAAAAAAAAGCATTGATGTAATTTGACCGGTTTAATTTAATTAGTATTTCTCCTTAAATAATTTTAGCAACCGACTATTTAGAAATATATGATAAGTCGGGTTTTACACGGTGAAGTAATAAACTTCATGAAGTTTTTTAAAAAGCTCTGGCTTGTAGGAATGATGTGAAGTAGGGATGGTTGCCCCTGTACACTTCTTTCCATGATGCAACATCATGCTCAGCGAACATTTAGAACAGAGTCCGGCACGTTTCTATTTCCGGTTTATACAAGATCAGCGACGTCGTTACACCGACAATATACTGCTCTGTGTTGCAACAACAAACAAGTGCTAACTGAGAGCGCTCCTCTCTCTTGCAACAACAAACAAGCATTAAATAAGAGCGCTCTCGCGTGGCTTCACACACACTTGAATTGACAAAATGAGCATGTGTATTTTGCCGGCCACTGATTTAGAACTAAGCGCTTTTGCTCAGAGTGGGAGAAAGAGCGGAAGAGAGAGCGTGAGAACGAAGGACTCGCATACTCACAAATTTAGTACGCATGTTCAGCAAAAAATCAATGAAGGAACAACAGAAACAACATTGCGATCAGTGCAGAAAAGAAACACCCTTTAAATTCCCGTCGGCAAAACAAAAAAATCCGTACGCTCACGCAACCTGTCATTTCAAATGTCAACTGCACACTAAAATGTTTAGACCCAATCACATTATGCGTCTTTCCTACAATCGAAAGTTTTTTTTCCAAAAATTTCATGAAGTTGGCTTCACCGTGAAAAACCCGACTAATACCCTGTTTATACACAAATAAAATATCATGATATATGCCCCTTAAAGTATGGTACATTTATTAATTTTATAAATTCTGCAAATTAATTATTTCATATTTGACCCAATACTTGCTATTTTGTGTACCCTTAGCTGCTTCGACAATCTGAGTGAATGTACAGAGTGGATTATGTATGTGGCTGCAAATAACTTCTTCTCGCTGAAAAATATTAATTGTAAAGGCAACAAAGTTTGCATACCTTAAAGGGAATTTATCATGATATTTTTTGTGTGTATAAACAGGGTATAAGTGTAAGGGCAGCTTTAATTTTCGGTTTAGTTATATTACACAGTGGAACACTGTGGGAATGGGACCAATAAATTGTGAAACTAGAGGCATCAGGTAGCAACACCTCATATCTAGTTTTTCTGAGCACGTCAAGTTCGTGTTTAATGGGCACATTTGTGCCTTGGTTCGTGGTTTATAGGCATTTTTATACCCTTGCAAAGGGTATATAATTTTGCCCAGAAGTTTGCAACGCATAGAAATATTCATTTCCGACCCTATAAACTATATATATTCTTGATCAGGGTGACGAGCTGAGTCGATTGAGCTTTGTCCGTCCGTCTGTCTGTCCGTCTGTCTGTCTGTTTCTACGCGAACTAGTCTCTCAGTTTTAAAGCTATCGAGCTGAAATTTTGCACAGAGTCTTCTTTTTACTGCACACTGCTAATATGTCGGAACCGACCGGATCGGATGACTATATCTTATAGCTGCCATAGGAACTATCGGTCGAAAAGTGGGTCTTTGTGAGAAAAACTTTTTTGTTTTTAATGTTAACGTCTCCCACTTCAGCGATTATTAATATTATTCGCTTTCACATAGATTTGGAAGTTTTTGTCAAAATCGGATGACTATATCTTATAGCTGCCATAGGAACTATCGGTCGAAAAGTGGGTTTTAATGAGAAAAATTTTTTGTTTTTAATGTTAACGTGTCTCCACTTCAGCGATTATTAATATTATGCGCTTTTACAAAGATTTGGAAGTTTTGGTCAAAATCGGATGACTATATCTTATAGCTGCCATAGGAACTATCGGACGAAAAGTGGGTTTTATTTAGAAAAATTGTTTGTTTTAATGCTGGCGTTCTTAAACTCTGATTTATTAAAACATTTGCAAGGGTATAAAAACTTCGGCAAAGACGAAGTTAGCTAGGCCTTTTCATAGAATTTTTTGCATAATTTTTGAGACGCCCTTGAACCCAAGTGGTCAATGTTGTTCTGAGGCAAGTGCTTGTGCAAAGATACCCATATCCCGCGAGATAAGGCTTCGATGGTGAATCTAAAAACGCAGTTCGGTCTATTTTGATCTCTAGTTTATGGTTTATATGAACTCGATAATGGGTGCTGTCAAATGTGGGACCCACCATCGCGGTTTTTCGATGCATGTTACCATCTCTTAAGGGCACATTTAATTGGTCAGTATCTCAATATATTTAAAATCTTTAAAAATTCTATCGAGTAGTTTTCCATGAATTCCATTTTCTGAGTTAGACCTCTATGGGCGGGGTACTAACCGCTTGTCCATTGGCGTCGGAAATTTAGTAGAACAATTGTGAAGACCCCCTTTAACTTTGGGAATTTTTCCAAAATTTTAGCTTTCATCTTCTTTTAACCAGCAACAGATGTTGTAGCTCTGTGTTGCTAGTATAAATATGCCCATTAAACGCGAATTTGACGTGATCAAGAAAAACTGGATATGAGGTGTTGCTACCTGATGTCTCTAGTTTCACAATTTATTGGTCCCAATCCCAGGCTATAAAAAAAATTGAATTTTGTGGCACTGTGTTATACATTTAAATTTTCATTTGGTGACATTTAAAAATCTGACCTATTACATAGTAACAAATTTCCACTAGAACTAGTGATTATATTGGCATCCACAATACCTTATGATTTCTTTAGATCCTTAAGAACAAAGCTTATATAATGTTTCGAAAAAGCAAGAAGCAAGGTCGCAGCCAGCTTGGCAAAAAGGCTACGCCCTTGCCAAGAATTTTGGCCTGGTTAGCTGCCATTTTCTATTTATTGCACTGAATTTTAAATTTTGCATTTGTATCTTTATGGTTCTTGATATCGCCTACAAAATATGTCTGTTTAGCAAATAAAAAAAATTACATACCTATTCATTCTTAAAATTTCAAAAAGTTAAAATCACCATGCTTTCCCCAGTATTGTACAAATTTTCTACCTGGCCTGTCGAGGAATATATATTTTATTTTGGAATTTTGGGGAATATACTACACCAAAAAGCAAACATTTTTAGACAGAGGAACTGATGGGGGCGTATGCCCCTTGCTGACCGGTTCAACGTGGACAAACTATAGTTTTAAAAATAATGTACGCATTCGTAATGAGAAGTTCGGCTCTGGCATACATCCTTAATACCTAGTAATGCAGGTTGTCGGCAGCCCGTTTACAAAGCGGCCATGCACATGGCAAAGTAATGCAGATTGTATGGGAGTATTTCCTTCATACTGATGGGAAAGTAACGCAGGAGTAACCCATTTTGTAATGGCAATTTGCGCCGCTGGGTACGAATGCGTACATTATTTTTGAAATTGTAGTGCAGAATGTTCGCAGTCTGTTTGTTTTCGATAACTATCTCTCTAACGAAAATCAGCGATTGTAGTGCCTTACATTTTCGACAGTCGTAATGCATATTTTCGACAGAACACGTTGAGCTCTGCGCCGCTGGGGGTATACTAAACAAGGTAGCCCTACTCACTCTCCCGCTCTCTTGACAACTTGTAAAATTTCAATCAGTAAGCAACTGTTGTAAGCGATGCATCTACGCGGACGAATTTTTTGTGTTTTACTTAGTAGCTTAGTAGGCTTTGTATTGAAATATAATACTCTCGCGCTCGCTCTCTTTCACAGAAATATAAGGAGTTGTGAGAGAGCGAGTGAGCCTACCTTGTTTAGGATACCTTGAGTCTGGCAAACTTGCCCAAGTGCCTATGTGCACAAAAATCTGAGCACCCTAAATATATTTTCGTATTTAATTAATCAGACAATTTAATTGAATATTTTAGATACAATTTTTTTAATGTTTTTCAAACTTGTTCTAATATATTTTTAACCCACCCCTTTCCAGGTTCTTGTCGACGGCTTTGAAGTCAAACAATTGCCCTACAAAGACAGCTGGATAACGCTACGACAAGTGGAGGGAAAAGAATTAATTCTCTCACTACCTGAATCTCACGTTGAACTCACTGCATCCTTGGATAATTTAATATTCTCGTTGGGTGTGCCCAGCATCAAGTATGGCAGTAAAATGGAGGGTCTTTGTGGCGATTGCAATGGCAATACTGCCAATGATTTGCAGCCTAATCCTGCAAAGAAAAAACCCGGTATAGATGTCATTGAAAGTTGGCAAGCAGAGGAACCCAAACTGGGACTGACCGATGCGTTAGAGTGTCTAAGCGAGGATGTGCCCAAGGATCATTGCATTCCTCTGCCGCCTGAGAAGGATCCCTGCTTGCAGTTCTACAATGAGGAGCTATTTGGCAAATGTCCATTGGTGGTGGAACCAGTGGCTTATGTTTCAGCATGCCAGCAAGATATCTGCAAGCCAGGAAATAGTCAACAGGGCGTGTGTGTTGCCTTGGCTGCCTATGCCAAGGAGTGTAATCAACATGGCATCTGCACCAATTGGAGGAGGCCACAGCTATGTCCCTATGATTGCCCCAGCGATATGGTGTATGAGTCTTGTGGCTGTGCCAAGAATTGTGATACCATTAAAGCCATGTCCGAGTATGATGCAGTAAATCTGAAGACTGAAGCTGTATTCCATACGGTAAAGAGTGATGAGATGTGCTTAAGTTCGGAGCGTTTTGAGGGTTGTTTCTGTCCGCAAGGGCAGGTAATGGATGCTGGCAAGTGTATTCCCGAAATCGCTTGCTCGAAGTGTGACGACGGAGTCCATCTTCCGGGTGATCAATGGCAAAAGGATAAATGCACGGATTGTCAATGTGATGCTAAAGGCAAAACTTCATGTGTGGTCAAAAAATGTCAGGTGGAGGAGAATATATGCGCCGTGGGCTATCAACCTCAAAAAATGGTGAGTGCAGAGGACTGTTGTCCCAGATATCGTTGTGTTCCCGAGCCTAAGGAGTCGCAGAAATTGTGTCTGGCGCCTTTGATGCCGGTTTGTGGTCCTGGACAATTTAAGAAGCAAAAGAATGATGTTAATGGCTGTCCCCAATACATCTGTGGTAGGTTTTTCTTCTCTCTGAAAAAGGAAAAACCGGACTATACTAATGGTTAATAATTCATTAGAGTGCAAACCCAAAGAAGAGTGTGAAGAGCTGAAGCTGCCACGCGAGCTATTCCCTGGCGAACAACTGGTTAAAATTGAAGAGGGGTGCTGTCCCACCCAGAAAATCATTTGCAAGCCAGAGCAATGTCCGTCTGCGCCTAACACTTGTCTGGAACGTTTCTATGAGGTTAAGACAACACAGGAAACGGGCGACTGCTGCCCTAGTCATAAATGTGGTAAGTATTTCAGAAAGTTCTTA
>JAEIFU010004214.1:0-18052 GCA_018904235.1 Lordiphosa stackelbergi | reverse complement strand
CTCATGTTCAAGGTTAGCTATCTAGATGGATTTTCTGTTGTAGCATTCATTTCATCTCATGTATTCAAAACCATGGGCATGCTTAACCCATGTATTTTGTTGTGCGCAACTGCTACGGTCACATCAGAAAATATTTAAAATCGTAAAACAAATCAAGTTGAAAAAACAGTTCAGACTGTATTGGTTGGAAGTAGTCCTGGGTGAAAATATTGATAGGAGCTTTGGCATTAAGACTTCAGCAGACATAGCAAACGACAAAAAAAAAAAAAAAAAGGGTTTGTCTAAGCTGTTCACACAGGCAGACTTGAATTTTAACTCTTGATTAAAATAGAGATGATTGAAGATTTTATAGATTTAAACAGTGCCATAGCTCTACTCAAATAATTTGATCAAATATGCCCGGAAAGTTCCACACTCTGTTTTTATGGCCAAATTTACCAAAATTTGTCCAAATTATTTGCTTGGGTGAATATAGCTGGTAGACCTATGATTAACTTCATCATAGTAGCAAGTCCAAAAAAATATCCTCTCTCCCCCAAAAATGCATGCTCACTTTTAAAATTATGCAATAATTAAAACAAATTTTCGCCGATTGGACGGCGCTGCCAACTCGCTTTTAGTGCCTTTCCAGCCCTCCGTGTGACCGGCGCAAATGCCCGAATTCATTATCCATCTACATGAGACAACTGATTGCACAAAACCATCGAGCGTGAAATCTAGGTGGATTTGATTTGAGCAAAATAGGAACATGGAGAAAACGGCCCTTAGTTCAATGCGGGGGTTGATTAAGAAATATATATACTTTATGTGGTCGGAGATACTCCTCTGATTGCGTTGCAAAACTTTCTGGGCAAAATTATAATTTACTTTTTCGCGTATAAAAATTGTATCATGAGTTCACATTAAACCAATGATGTATTGATAGATAGCAATAGTATACTCTAGGGAAAACGCGAAATTTGGCTACAATCAAAATAGGTGTCTGTCACAATCTGGTTTTAAAATCTGAAATTTGCAAAAATCAAAAAAAAAAAAATCTTATTTAGTCATGGGAAGATGAGTAAATAGACGCTGGGTACTATAAAGAGTAAATCATGCGTACTCAGGGGAATTTTCAAATTGTATAATAAGTTTAGATTTACACCAAGACTTGATGGTTTACAATAATGACGGGTAATGGGATGTGTTGGTCAACCAAGCAAAATTTTTAAAATTAGCAGAAATTGTATATGAGCCTGAATGACATTATGTTCCTGTTTTTGCTCGAATCGAAATCCACCTAGATTTCGCAACTAGGTGGATTTTGTGCTATCGGTTGTCTCATGTAGATGGATTATGAATTCGGGCATTTGCGCCACGGTCACACCGGGAGGGCTGGAAAGGCACTAAAGGAGTTGGCAGCGCCTTGCCAATCGGCAAACATTTGTATTAATTATTGCGCCAATTTTAAAAAGTGAGCATGCATTTTACAGAGGAGGAGAGGATATTTTTTTTTTACGAATTGTTACTATGATGGGAGATTAAGCAATAGGTCTACAGCTATGTTCACCCAGGCAAATAATTTGGACAAATTTTGATGAAAATTTGGCCATAAAGGCCAAATTGTGGAACTTTTCGGGCATATTTGATCAAATTATTTGCGTATGAAACTATAGCTTTTGTTTTAAATCCTGTAAAATCTTCAATCATCTCTATTTTAATCAAAAATTTGGCTAAATTATCTGCCTGTGTGAACTTAGCTTAAGCAATGAACTATGGAATCAAAATGCGGATCTGTTTTTGGCTATGTCTGCAGGTGTCTTGCTGTTCAAAAGCCACATCCAATATTTTTCATTTTGGGTTTACTTTAATCAATACAGACTTAACTGTTTTCAGCAGCAGTTGTTTTTTGATTTTAAATATTTTTTAGTGTGACCATATGAGTGCACACATAAAAATACATTAAATAGGTTTGAAAGACATGTGGAGAAGATGGGGGATGGTAAAACATGAGTATTGAAATACATGAGGATGAAGTAGATGGCAACGAAATCCATCTAGATGGCTAACCTTGAACATGAGAAAATCAAATACAGCAAATCCACCTAGATTTGCAAAAACAGCAACATGAAAAAACGGCCTCTTATAAAATTAATAAAATATAATTAATAAATAATAGGGGGACATTTAATAGCTCAAAAAATAGGGGATTTTTAGTTTAATTTTGGCCAAATGGAAGGGCCCAATCGAAATTTGTGAATGAGTATATACAGGGTTGCCCATATTCGACGGACCCATGTTTTTTTTTAAAAATCAAAGAAAAAAATAAAAATTTGGCGGTTGGCAATCTTAATCATTTAATTTGTTCCAAGTAGATTTGTTTACATCAATTTTTGAATATGATATCTCTCAAATGGCCGCCTCTGGCGTTGATGGCGTATTGTGCCCTTTTTGCAGCATTTTCCATCGATTTCGCCAACATTTCGGCCGGAATAGCGGCTATTTCTTCACGAATGTTGTCCTTGAGCTCTTCTACGGTCCTTGGCTTGTTAACGTAAACCTTTGACTTCAAATATCCCCACAAGAAGAAGTCAGGCGGCGTCAAATCGGGCGAACGCGGTGGCCAGTCCAAATCACCACTTTTCGACATCAAACGGCCCGGAAACAATTTCTTCAGAAAATCGATTGTTATGCGACTTGTGTGCGGTGGAGCGCCGTCTTGTTGAAACCAGAACTGCCTCATACGCTTTCGACGAATAATTGGCATCACAAAATTGGTCATCATGTCGCGATAACGCTCCTGGTTGATGGTAACAGCATGGCCATTTTCATTTTGGAAGAAAAAACGGCCCAATGACCGTTTTCGCACTAACGCCGCACCAAACTGTGACTTTTTCGTCATGAAGAGGCACTTCTTGAATCTCCTGAGGATTTTCAGTGGCGTAAATACGGCAATTTTGCTTATTTACGGTCCCATTCAAAAAGGGGAAATGAGCATTTTTTAATTTTTTAAAAGCACGTTGAGTTTTCACAATTGACTTGTTCTGTTGAATGTAAATTTCAACTATTTCAGAGCGCTCGCGTGGCGTGTATTGTTCCATGGTAAAAATCTGCTTGGACTGACGCTTCAAACGCGGTATGTCATTAAGCGATCTGACATCTCTGTCAAAAGTTATGGCGTTTTGGTGCACACCACATTAACTGATCTCCTGTCCAAAAGGCAGAATTTCCTAAATCAGCTGGCCAGAAAAAAAGACTAACTTTGCTTCCGCAGCGCAAACCAAAATCGTTTCGTCTTTGCATCGTAAAATAATCATAAAACCCATAGAATAAACTGTCAACAGACTAATGGAATTATTGATAGCAGATAAGGATAATGGAACAGGCTTTCTACCTAAATACATACGGTCGGGGTTTACTGCTTATCCTCACCTTTTCATTTTATGTGCCCACAAAAGTAGGCAACCTTCTGTGCGCCGGGGTTTCCAGAAGTTTCTTTTGTGCTGCAGAACTTCAGGCCTAATCAACAACAACAGGAGCAGCCTTGGCAGCAGCAACAAAAATGAAAAGTAAATTATTTTGCAATTTAATGTTGACCTGAAGCCCAATTAAGAACCAAAAATTGCGGGCCAACTGACAAAACAGACAAATCAAATTCAAAATTATCTCCAAAAAAAAAAAAAAAAGAAATACAGATGATGATGACGATAAGAAGATTAATTGAATTGCAAAATTCGTTGCGAAGGAACAAATAACTGCTAGGACTTTACTTCATTTAAAGTAAAATATTGTCAGGTGCAGGCAGTGAATGCGGGAGGCGGGCGCACCTTGGCCAGTCGACACGTTTTCATTGTTTGATAAAATGAAATTTTATGGCGCAGGGAGACGCACTTGGAACATGCCCAGCGGCAGGACAAGAGCTGGCCGAAAATTGAAACAGAGCGGCTATGAATTTTCAGTCAAGACAATGGCCTCAACGTGGCTACATCAGCTTGGCCCCAGTTTCGGTTGGGGGCTAGTTTCAGTGCCCAGACAAACAAACAACAACAACAAGGGCCAGAAGCGCCGAGCAAATGTTCAAGATAATTGAATGAAAATTCATTCGTGTGCTTTTCGATTTGGGGCAGAAACTTTTTACCTCCCCATTTTGGGTCCTTGTCGTGTGTATTTTTTTGTCAACAAAAATTCTAAGCATTTCCTGTTTGTGTGCGTGCGTGTATAGCAACGAGTGTGTGTGTGTGTGTGGGCAAAAGTATTTACATGTCCTTGTCATTTCCCGAAATTCCAAGGGGCAAGCCATGACACAGCTCAAATCGAATTAGAGTTTCGTGTTCCCTTGTTGTCTTATTTGTTTAATTTGTCAAGGCTCGCAGCCAAACTCAACAAGTTGAACGAGAACAACAACAACAACAGAACTAGGCGATCTGTAGATCGAAATCAATTATGAATCGAGAAACTGTACCCTCTCCCCGTTTCCTTTTGAGCGTTTTCAATGTCAGCAGGCAGTAATTTACAAAACTTATCGATGGTCGCAGCCTTGAAGCATCCACCCCTGCACCATTCAGCTGTCAGGTTCCACCTTCCCTCTCGTTCTGGCTGCAGCTGACGCCAATGAGGCGAAGAAGCTTGCCCCAGATGAAGGCGTCGTTCTCATTACTTAAAAGCAGCGCCAACGCGTTGCCAAATGTTGATTGAATGAGTGTTGGGGCGGGGGTAAGGGTGGGGGAGTGAAAATTGCGGCTACCTGGGCGTATGCGTAATATTTCCATTTGCCAAAGAGTCGTGAGCAAATAATTGCAAAGCTGCTTGTGTCTGTGTGACTGTCAGTGTGTGCGTAAGTCTGAAAGAAATGGCAAATAAATGTAAAAGTCATATTGACTTGAGCGATTAATTTGATTTATGGAAAATCTGGGCAAATATTTAATATTGGATTGAGAAAAAGCTGCTGAGGTGTAAATACTCACAAGTAATTAAATAATGTCAAAAGGAGGGAGTGTTTAAGAGAAATTGGGGTGAATTAATTGATACGCCCAATGCCATTATGTCCACAGAATGTCAAATACTTTTCAGAAAAACATGTGATTGTAAAGTCGGGAATACTTAATGTTACTGTTAATTTTTTCCCTTGAAAAGTTAGCAAATTTTGAATGAAACCTTGCCCACTAAATGTGGTCACTTGGCGAATTTTTCAGGCGCCTTGAATGCTGCGAGAGCCTTTAGCAAAGTTCGTTTTTAATGTCGTAAACTTAGACGGAACTTTTTAAAAGGCTTTAACAACAACTTCACAAGTTGAAAAGCAAGCAAATTTATTTTTGATGTTTGGCAGCTAAAAATAAAGTTCCTTGGACGGATGACCCGTCAATTCGATAATGACATAAAAAAGATATGAATTTTTCAAGCTCACACGAAAGCATGCTGAATTGACGTCAAAAAAGGACACATGAATAACTTTGAATTTTAAAAAGATATTTTTATATTTGCGTAGCAATTAAGTAGCACTTAAATCAGAGAAATAGACAAGGACATTAATCGACCATAAGGACTAAAAGATATAAGCAAAAATATGTGCCGACGTGACGTTATTACGTATTAAAAATTGGAAAACTCTGCAAATTGGGCAAAGCTTATTATATAAATGTTTTTGCAGTATGATTTGAAAGGTTATAAGTTTATTTTCCGTGTTGTCATATTATAAAGCTATTTTAATAGGATAAATACTAGTTTTTACAAAATAAAAATAAAATGACCCATTTCAAGTGAAATATTTTTGTAGTGTAGTTTGAATGTAGATCTCAAAAATCAATTTCAAAAAATTTTTTCACGGCTCCGTTTTCGAAATATGAATTTTTTCACTTTTCGCAGGTGCTCTTACATTTTGGTTTTCATATCTGCCTCTAATTGTCGATAGAGTCAAGCAAGATATGAATCGAGCATTTGAACTGCCAGTAATTCCGTAGAACATTGTTTTTCAATCGGCTTAGTAGTTTGGGGACAATGAACCACAACATTTCAAAATCAATTTTTCTCAAAATGCAAGAAATTTCATTTAAACGTGCATAGAAAAAATATAAAAATCATTAAAAATATTTTTATTTTTCTACTTAAGAATCGCACTTTTACTGAAGAAACCAGATAACGATTATCAAAATCTATGAACAAACACAGGAGCTGTGAGCAATTTAGTAAAAAAATGTGGTATTTTCGTGATTATTCAAAAATAAATTTCCGTTTGCGTTTCTAAAAAGCATGCGTGTTGAAAAGCAGTTTTTAAGTAATTAAAGCGGTTTTGTTACCATGGCGATCCATAGCTGGGCATCGGCGCTCATGCATTAATCCTGGTACGATTTGCCGCTTGGTTGAAGTACATTTGCTTCGCATAGTTAAGCAATGCTTGATCCTCTTTGGGTATTTCCGCAATTTAAACGGGATCTTCTTGTAGTAACGGAGCGGCTTTCAAAAAATCGGTTCTTTGATCTTGACCATATTCTTTAGCATTGGTCCCCCAAGGTGTTTATCGGCGGTTCGAGTATTGTCATAAACAGGGCAATGTTATTATGTGTGGGGGTCATTTTGAAAATTGAAAAGCAGTTTCTTAAGTAATTAGCGGGGTCTTATTCTACATGGAGATCCGTTAGCTTCTGTAAAAGGGGTTGGCTGCTCAAGGCATTGATCCTGCCTGGATTTTTCACTGATTGGTATGTTAACGTTCTTTCATTTTTTTAAAACTCATTTTTAACTCATTGATATTATTACGCGATTTTAAAAGTCGGCAGTCATGGTAAATAGGTAAGAATAACTCGCGAACCACACAAATCTGTAGCTCCCCAGCGTAGAACAGAGAGCCAGGCTCACGAGCCGAGAGCGGCTCACGTGCTATGGCTCAAAAGCCGAGAGAGCCGGTTGTTATTCCTTGCGCTCACGAGAGCTGTGGGATTCACAGCTCAGAGCCGAGTGTTGTGGTTTACGAGCCACAATATATTATTAATAATATATTTTATCTATCATTGGATTGCATATAAGTGACAATTTGTTCTTAGTTCAGGTATGTGTATGTCATCCGAATTGGAACCAAAATCGGCATGGTGGTAGTAGGACCTAAGGTACGTGTATATGCAACTTTATGTCCCAATAGCTTGCATAAATTTTTGCAAATATTGCAATTCAACAGTTTATTTTTCACAAAATAAAGTTGCAAAATAACTGTTATTTTGTGATTTTAAAAATAAACGTTGACAAATAACAGTTATAATCAATTTTTTTGAGAGTAAAAATAAAACTTGGTTAAAAATCTTTATAAAAATTATAAAATAATAAAGTTAAAAAAATTTATATTTTTAAAAGTTATGAAATAACTGTTAAGTCTCACTTTATTTTTATATACTTCATAACAGTTTACCCGGTCCCTGCAAAATAGTCATAACTAAAACAAACTCATCCTTAAGTTTACTAAGCAGGACTGAGCTAAATGTCTATTCTCCTATTAGCTAGAATATATGCATAAAGCCCGTCGCGCTTCGCTGCGCCATGAACAGTATAGAACCAGTATCACAATCAGTTTGAAGTCAATCGTGAGAGTGAAATATTTACCAAATTTGAAAATAGTTTATAAATTAATTTCCTCTGTAGAGCCCAGAAATTGAATCTTACATACCTAGGCTTGAATTCAACGTTTTACTACTTTGCTTTTCTACCGTTAAGACTTTGCTGCTGAGTTCTTACCACCCCCATTCCATCCACACCCCACCCACTCCCCATTCACTTCTTACACAACTTCCACCCACTTCCCCACCATCCCACTCCCACCTTCTTTCCACCCACATCCCTTCCACTTCCCACCCACATCCCCCACCCACTTCCCACCCACATCCCACCCACTTCCCACCACCCATTCATCCCCACTTCCCACCCACATCCCGACCACTTCCCACCCACTTCCCACCCACATCCCTCCCACTTCCCACCCACTTCCCACCCACTTCTCCACCCACATCCCTCCCACTTCCCATCCCACCCACCTTCCCACCCACTTCTCCCACTTCCCACCCACTTCACACCCACTTCCCACCCACATCCCTACCACTTCCCACCCACTTCCCGCCCACATCCCACCCTCTTCTCACCAACATCCCTCCCACTTCCCTCCTGATTCCCACGCACTACCTCTCCACTCCCACCCAGTTCCCGCCCACTTATCACCCACATCCCTCCCACTAACCACGCACTCCCGCCCACTATTCTCCCACTACCCGGCGGTATTTCCAACATTGGAAAATGCAATCGCAAATTATTTCGTATTCTATCGCTTCAAACCGAGTTTCAAGTCAATCGGGTGAAAAATAGTTTTTTGCATGCAGAGTTTTCCAGGAATTTTCCGACCGTTGGGTCAAATGTTCCAACATCGGAAAATCACATCTCATTTTATTTCACTTACTATACTCACAAACCGAGTTTTAAGCCAATCGGATGAAAAATAGTTTTTTGCATGCAGAATTTTCCGGCCATTTTCCTCGTCGGCGGGAAAACACGTGTCGAATTATTTTTCGTACTATGCTTGCAAACCAAGTTTAAAGTCAATCGGATGAAAATAAAATTTTTACCACACAAACTTTTCCGATGCCTTTCCGACTTTTCCGGGTGGGATTTTCCGGAAAATCGGTACACAGTTATTGTTGAATTTCCATATAGCTCTTTGAAAATGAGTTTGAATCTGATCGGATAATAAACAAAAAAGTTTCATACAACAGTTTTCCGTGAATTTTCCGACTTCGTGGATAGATTTTCCAAAATTTTAAAGTCACGTTTCCTATATTTTATTATGTGTAACTTTAAAAATGAGTTTGGAGCAAATCGCTGGCAACTAATCTTTCGCCCATACAACCTTGACCACCCACTTTCCACCCAGGGGGGTGAATTTTCCGGAAGATTGGTATGCAGTTGTTGTTGAATTTTCATATAGATCTTTGAAAATGAGTTTGAACTTGATCGGATGAAAAACAAAAAAGTTTCATACAACAGTTTTCCGCGAATTTTCCACATTTCCCGACAGAATTTTCCAAAATCCGTTCTTAGTACTCACTTTCAGCATAAGATAAAACTACTGTGAAAATCTCATCTTCCTATCTTTTATGGTTTAGGCTGTGCGACGGTCACCAGTCAGTCAGTCAATTAGTCAGGTTGAACTCTTTTATATATATAGACTAGCATAAAGCCCGTCGCGCTTCGCTGCGCCTTTAACAGTATAGAACCAATATCAGAATCAGTTTGAAGTCAATCGTGAGAGCCAAATATTTACCAAATTTAAAAATATTCTCTAAATTTGTTTCCTCTGTAAAGCCCCGAAATCGAATCATACATACATAGGCTTGAAGTCAACGTTTTACTTCTTTGCTTTTTCACCGTTACGACTTTGCTGCTGCGTTCTTACCACCCCCATCCCACTCCACCCATTCCCCACTCACCTCTTACACAACTTCCACGCGTTTCCCACCCACATCCCTCCCACTTCCCTCCCACATCCCATCCACTTCCCACCTACATCCCACCCACTTCCCGCTCACATCCCACCCCCCATCCCTCCCACTCTACACCAGATTCCCACTCACTTCCCACAAACTTCCCCTTCACATCCCTCCCACTTACCGCCCACATCCCACCAACATCCCGCCCACTTCCCGCCCACATCTCCCACTCCCACCCATCCCCACCCACATCCCACCCACATCCCGCCCACTTTTCCAGGAATTTTCCGGCCGTTGGGTCAAATTTTCCAACATCGAAAAATCACATCTCAATTTATTTCATTTACTATTCTAACAAACCAAGATTCAAGTCGATCAGGTGAAAAATATTTTTTTCATGCAGAATTTTCCGGCCATTTTCCACGGTGTGGAGTTTTCCAAAATTGGGAAAACACGTGTCGAATATTTTGCGTACTATGCTTGCAAACCAAGTTTCAAGTCAATCGGATGAAAAATAAATTTTTACAATACAGACTTTTCCGACACTTTTCCGGGTGGGATTTTCCGGAAAATTGGAACACAGTTATTGTTGAATTTTCATAAAGATCTTTGAAAATGAGTTTGAATCTGATCGGATAATAAACAAAAAAGTTTCATACAACAGTTTTCCATGAATTTTCCGACTTTGGGGATGGATTTTCCAAAATTTGAAAGTCACTTTTTTATGTTTTGTTATGTGTAATTTTGAAAATGAGTTTGGCGCTAATCGCTGGCAAATAAAGTTTCGCCCATACAACCTTGACCACCCACTTTCCACCCAGGGGGGTGAATTTTCCGGAAGATTGGTATGCAGTTGTTGTTGAATTTTCATATAGATCTTTGAAAATGAGTTTGAACTTGATCGGATGAAAAACAAAAAAGTTTCATACAACAGTTTTCCGCGAATTTTCCACATTTCCCGACAGAATTTTCCAAAATCCGTTCTTAGTACTCACTTTCAGCATAAGATAAAACTACTGTGAAAATCTCATCTTCCTATCTCTTATGGTTTCGGCTGTGCGACGGTCACCAGTCAGTCAGTCAGTCAGTCAGGTTGAACTCTTTTATATATATATCCTTAATCCGCTAGCTGTAGAGGGCGCCACTTCGACAAAAAGCGCTAGTGAGAAAAGAGCTTTGCAAAATCTCCCAACAAGAAATTTCTGTGGCACGCACATAATTGGAATTCGGTTGGAATTTGGTTGGAAGAGGAAGAGGTTTCTGTGGCAACCCGATAGAATTACATACAAAGTATTTATGTATTTGTATTTGTATGTTCGCACAGAAAAGGCTCACAAGATCAGGTTTCACAAGATCAGCACTAGATCTAGATACAGAAGAACAGGCTTGGGGATCGGTTCAAAAATTTACTTTGGAATGTTAGACTTTACAAACCTTTTCCCTTTAGATTCTAGAGATGGGCCCATAATCATAATGCTTATTATTGATTTCAGATAAAATGGTTTTGTTTGTTTTTTTATTTTTTTATTTTATTAAACTGATAATTGTACGATACATATATACACATACATTTGATTTTGATAATATTGATTTTCTTGATTAATTTACAATATGAATTAACTTTCATTTCTTTTAAAATTTGTTTTTTTTTTTTTGAAAATTAGTCTAAAGACTTTTTTACATTCATAACAAAAAAATGGGTGCGAATTTCGCCCGCGCTTTTCACTTACAGTTCTAGATATACATAAAAGGATTACAAGGACAAGGATAATGAAAATGAAATATATATATATGAGTTGTAGTTTTATACTCTTAGTTGCGTCTATGCGAAGCTACTATACACATACATTTGATAATATTGATTTTCTTTTGATTAATTTGCAATATGAATTAACTTATATTACTTTTGAAATTTGTTTTTTTTTTTCGTTAAGGAAATGAAAAATGAAAAATGATTTTATCCCACATTTTCCATATTAAAATCAAAAAATTAGACCTTTTCAGCAAAATCAAAACTTCATTAATTCAGCTTAAATAAATATAAAGAAATTAAAATTAATACTTAATAATATACTTAAACTAATAACTTAACCTAATAACTTAAACTAAAAATAAATAAAATGAAATAAAATGTTAGTGGTATTCAAAAGCAACGTAGATTTGGTATAGTTAATAATTGATCTGATTGAGTCGCTTGGTTGAGTGAAATGCAAAACGAAATTAGTCTTTTTGGAAATGTATGAGAATTGAGACAATTAGCCCAACAGAGTAAAGCAATTTTTTAAATAATTCTATGTTTATATTACTAGTCTTAACATCGATCGACCGGTTTGAGCGATTTCAAAATCAGCTGATTACGCACATGTTAGATTTGTCAGGTACAGTTCACCTTAACATATTGCTGAAAGTTTAATTGCTCACGCGGCCACATAAAGTGAAAAATGCAACTTTAAATGATGGAAAGTTGTAGTTCGGGTATGTAAAACAAGAGTTAAATAAAATATCGTCAATTCTTGTTTTTTGTTCTAGAAACGTGTTTTGTTTAGGGTGTATTTTTTTGATTAATCTTAGCAAATTTAGCTGTGTTTCGTGGAGTAGAACTCTTAAGGCACTCGAAGCGCTCAGGTTGTTAAATGTGAAATTACTAACTAACGTGTCTAGAATAATATGCAGCTTCATTTGTCTGCTTTTAACTTGCTTTTTCGGGCGAAAAAATCGCCTTTTTCCCAGAGGGATATTTTTTGAACATGCATAGCTGCTAGATATTTTTGTCAGCCACAAACGCCCAGAGGCCGCTGTCAAACAGCATATCTGCAAAAAAATTGGGTAAAACAACCTAAGTAAAACGAAACACAAGTAAGAAAATATTTTGAAAGGAAATGGACAATTTTGCGGGCGACAAATTCAAAGATTTAAAAATTTGCATTTGAATGAGCCATTAAAGCCGATAAAAAAGATTATTATTGACATCGAAGCAAATTGGGATCGATAAATAGAGGTGGTCGTCCAAAAGTGGACTATGAGAATGCTAGCTACCGGCAAAAACGAAAGTAGTCGACAGAGCTTTCAGAAGTTAATAATAACTCAAAAGACAAAATCAGCAGATACAGACATGGTTGCTGTTTTGAAAGCAGCAAGATCAAGCGAAGATCTGAGTAAAACGAAAAGGAAACCTTTGGGTAAGGCACAGTTGTTAAGGCACAAGATGTTAAAACTTGTCAACATTAAAAATTTATTACAAATTTATCAACTTGAGAAGCTTTTCCTTGACTCTTGACCCTTTAGGACCAAATTTATTAATAAGTTTGGCACAAATTGGTTGTTTTAGATGTTCTTATTTATGACTAATTGTTTCAGTAAGTGCAAGTGCACACAACAGATCAAATATATGGAAAAACCTATTTATTTTGAATTTTAAAAGTAATTTTAGATACCATGTTCGGGGAAGGGGATGAAGACGTGGTCGAATCATAAAATAAACTAAAACCGAAATTCTACACTAATTTGAAAAATTTATGAGCAAAAACTTAAGGCCAATTCCAGATGACATAAATTTTTATTTCGGTACAATACTTCATTCAAATAAGAATGCTTTGCAGCAGCATTCGGATTTCAAAACAGTTCAAAAGTGTTTCTATTCATGTGAACTTCAACATAAAAATTGATTTTTATGTCATCTGGAATCAGGCCTTTAGCTTTCTATCTTTAAATTTGAAGTTGATGCCAAAAAAAACGAAAGAAAACCCATAGTGCAATGGCCAGAAAAAGACGTTGGACTATTAAATTAAGTTTTATTAACTCAATAAGATAACAGACATATGACAATATACATGTTTTCACCTTAGCATATGCAATTGCGGAATTCATATCGGATAATATTACAGAGTTCCTCCCATAGATGTTGGATTGTGGCATTGTGGTTCCCCCATAGATGTCGGATTTAATTGGATTTCTGAAAGCAATGGCAGGCCCCCTGCAAAGTCCTCCGAGCTGGCCACTAACGGAGTTTGTAAGCAGCGAGTTGGAGGTTTGCATGAAGGGAGCATCAAAGAGATCTGCGTTAAATGTTTCGAGAGATAGCAGCGAGTCAAGCAACCTTCCAGTTGCGGGAAAGGAACAATAAATAACACTTGTAAAACCATATGTGCCTATCAATACGCTCTTTTTTTTCATTCGAAATAAAACATCTTGCAATAGCAAATCCTATCTCTCCTGAAGAATAGTCAGCAGGAGTATTATATTGGTTTGGCTGCCACCGGGGTTCATTTGAGAAAAGATATTGATGGCTCTGTTGTGGATATTTAAGATACTGTGCTACATACAGCAGTGAGATGGAGTTGCGGCAATTTGTGTCTCTTTTTCTAAACACTTTAAGCCTGCTTACAAGCATTAAGTAGGTTGATTGCTCCATCCGAATGCTCTCTTTTAACATGCCAAGCCGCTTCTAAAATATAAAATAAGGATAAAATATAAGGATGTAAACGAATTGCATGGATAAAAGTTACGTTTTACTACCACTTACTAACATCCAACATCCGTTTTGGTATGTGCAGATTCATGCCTCTCATGGTCAGCAGCTCCTCTTCATTATCGATTTCTGCAATTAATGCATTATTGACTAAATCTGCAACAAGCTGCTGAATTACAAGTTGCTGTTTTAAGCAACAGATAAAACAACCATCAATTGTTCTTAAAAATTCATTTTATAAATTTTTTTTAGCAATTTGTAAGTTCACTTCGGCGACTGAAGATGTTAGTTGGAAGATGTTGTCAGTGTGAATCGCTATTTCACATCTTCAGAAAATTCCATTCGTTCCGCTTAGATGTGCTCAGTGTGATTGGCATATTATTCGATGAGCAGGCGCTGGTTATCAGCGATAGAGTCATTCATAAGGTAAGCATTTATTTTACTTGTCTATATAACATGCTCTGTACCTCCCAAAGATTTGTTTATGGCAAAAGCCATAAAGTGTGTGAAGTGCTGCCCATCGCCGTTGTGGCCGGAGCTTATCATCATAATTGTTTGTTATCGGGAAAGGGCGTGGCAAAAATCTGCAAGTATAAGAAGCATTTGTCCCATACATGACAAACCATACATCTGTTACCATCTCTGAGATCTGTTTGTTCATACGGACAGACAGACATAGCTATGCCGACTCGGCTGTTGATGACGAGCAGAGTCGATTGAGTTTTGTCCGTCTGCCTGTTTGTACGCGAACTAGGTCGGATGGTTACTTCTTGTAGCTGTCATAGAAATGATCGGTAGTGAAAAAAACCCTTTTCTGATTTTAATTTTATCGCTCTTTAACTCGGTCACGGTTAATTAACATTATGTTTTAAATAAGCTATATTTGAAGCACCCTTTTCAAGGTTCTCTACAAAGTTATCTTTGATTTCTCGTTTTAATTCATAAGGTCCTGGAAGTTGCTGTCTTGGAAATTGGAGGTAAAGGAGCGGTGGAAATAATTTATGCTGTGTTTGTTGCCAAAAAATGGCATTGTGGTCCTTACGCAATGACTGCAATTATAATTAGGGATGCCCTTCAGCATGTTTTGACAATAATTGAAAGGAATGGAAAAATGGATTGTGTGGCCTGCATTATCGCAGATCAAAATTATGTGAACCATGCTGCAATGCGACTTGTAAATACACCATTTAATTTACCGCCAGTAAGAAAAATATCTTATAAATTCAATTTTAACTTAGTTTATTGCATTAGTTTTAATATTTGTGTTGTTTTAAATGTGGGCTATTTACAATAACTTACAGCATATTCGATCCCGACCAATTTGACAGTCATTTCTTATGGAAGTCCCTTTGCTAAGTCTGAAAATACATTGCGTCCCGCACTTAATAATTATATAAGTGTAATATTTATTAATAATACATATTGGGAATATAGCTATAATTATTCGTCAATATAGCTGGCTAATTTCCATTACCCATTTCACAGGTTCTATTCGACTTCACTCATTTTTATACCCGTTACTCGTAGAGTAAAAAGGGTATACTAAAGTCGTGCAAATGTATGTAACAGGCAGATGGAATCATTTCCGACCATATAAAGTATATATATTCTTGATCAGCATCAACAGCCGAGTCGATTTAGCCTTGTCCGTCTGTCCGTCCGTCCGTCCGTCCGTCCGTCTGTATGAACACCTAGATCTCAGAGATGGTAAGAGATAGAGGTTTGACATGTATGGGACAAATGCTTCTTTTATCTGCACGCAGATCAAGTTTGTTTCAAATTTTGGCCACGCCCCCTCCCGCCCCCGCAATTTGGATAAATGTTATATCTCCTACAGTTTTAATTATAGAGGATTCTTACCTTCTAGAGATAGTTAGTAATTAGCAAAATAAATCGATTTGCCGAAAGAATGATAAAGATCAGATGAACGGTTCTCAAGTTATAAGCAAAAAACTGAACCTAGCCCACCCCGCTACCACCCTAAAAAGTGTTGCATACTTTTTGGATGGTCACACTCAGGAACGCGGGAACACTGTTAAACATGTTTTTTCATGAGTAACGGGTATATCGAAGTCGGTTAGAGCCGACTTTAACTTACGCTCTCGTTTTAATACAATGACAAGACGGTCGAATCCGCAGGCCAAAGCGGCCCTTCGGCTTTTAAGAAAAGGCGCATTTACCGGTAATATAAACATTGATTAATCACTTTCTTATTTATAATTTATTGATAATTTTCAACAGTTGAAAACTACAACGGGGTAATTGGCAAAGCACTGGAAGAAATGAATCTATTAGCAAACCCCGATGGGGGAGCATTCCATGGTAAACAATATTTGAAATGTTTGAAAATAACTTTGACTCGAAGCCTGTTTCAAAGTGGTCCTCAAACAATAAAATACTTCTCCAACGATTTTTGGAAGAGTTTAATAAAACGCTGTCATCATGCATTAAAGGATTATTAAGTCATAATTTGCATGAACTGGGAACAATACCCAACATAATTCATGACGACCACTTTTTGGCACTAATTTTTGTATTTGTGCTATGCATGGAAAATGCAACCAATTAAAAAAAAATTAAATTAATTAATTTTACTAATTAACTATTATACTATATTTATTTATTGACTACGGTGTGAAAGTATGTCCTTGATTCATTCCGTTATTGTTATGTAATTCTTGGACAATCCTGAAATCCAGACCCGGGAGGAGTCAACGTCGGCCCCGCCTGGACCAGCGGTGGCCATGATGTCTCCCAAGTTACAAATTCCAAATCATCAGAGTCAGCAGCTGACCAGCAAGTCTAGGACCGGTTCCACACCATAATTTCGGGAGCTATTCCTGTCGAAGGACATGTTCAAGTTGGAACGACGGAAATTTGTATACTCACATTCCATGGCTTAATTTGCTAGGTTGAAGCGTCCTCGGTCCATTCCTTGCTACAGGAACCGTAATAGAGCTTTCAAAAAGGGTTCGGTTTAATACAATTAACAATGAATACATTTTAGTTAATAAAGATTTGCAAAATTTGAGTCCCATTAAAACATTTTTTTGACGAAGTTAATTTGCAGAACTTGTAGAAACTTTCTCCGGATGTATTGCTTGCAAAAATCACTGTTTTCATGATTGTACTATCATCATATCATCATGTAGTATATAAAACCAGAGCCTTGCCGGCAAACGCAGCTTTAGAGATATTAGAAAATATACCCTAAATTGAAGAGGAGGACTCTCATTCAAGTGAAAGTAGCAATGAGGAATAAAGAAAATTATTGAATAAAATTCAAAAGCAGCTATGTTGTTTTTTATAATTATCTCTGAAATCTAAAAAAGTTTTGAAAATTTAACCCCATTATTCCTATGGAAACTATAGGACATTCTCTTTTGATTGTAAAGCTATCAATTTAGCAAAAATCGTATTTTTCCGTTTTTAAATTCTTAAAAAATATTCCACTAAATATTTGTAACTTTAAAATTTTTTGTAATACTTTATTACTTAGACCCTCGGATTTTATGTTTTTTGTAATTTCTGCACGAAAAAACAAATATTTTGAATGTAAACATGCAACTAAATTGCGATCGAAGAAAAACGACGTATCAGAAATATGCTTTTATGCAAAAATCTGTTGAAAATATGTCGAAAAATATGTTAAATAAGTCAAGAGTATATAAAATATGTCGGAGACATACAAAGTACTACATTCTAGAATTATGCTTTAAATTAGATCAATATAATTGTTTGGATGATTGCAGAAGGACCATCTAGACAATATTGCATTCAATACATGTCCACGCCATCTTCCGCAAAACGAATTTAAGTTGTTGTTGCTCATAAGTTGAGAACTGCTCATCCGATCTTTATTATTTGTTCGGCAAATCGATACATATTGTTAATGACTAACTATCTCTAGAAGATACGAATCATCTACAAAACTGTGGAAGATATAACGTTTTATACAAATAACGGGGGCGGGAGGGGGGCGTGGCAAAAAAATTGAAAATAAGCTTGATCTGCCTGCAACTATAAGAAGGAGTTGTCCTCGTACATGTCAAACCTCTATCTCTCACTTCATACGGACGGACGGACAGACAGACAGACGGACATGGCTAAATCGACTCGGCTGTTGATGCTGAACAAGAAAATATAT
>JAEIFU010004213.1:0-18073 GCA_018904235.1 Lordiphosa stackelbergi | reverse complement strand
AGTTATTGTAACCATTGTTATTACTTTGGCGGTATCCCTGATTACCTTGGTAACCTCTTCCTCTGTTTTCGTTATTATGGTACTGACCCCGTCCATTGTTTAGTTACCACGGAATGTTGTTTCCGCGTTAGTTCGAATAATATAGGACTGAGTCAGTTTTTCTGGTTGCATCAGTGCAACTGTTGACAAATTTGGCGATAGCGTCATTCATGGTTGTGAAGCTACCTGCCTGCATGATAAGTTTTATTCAATAGAGCAGTTGGATGTCATGTTTGTGAAGGTTTTGTATACTATTTTGATGGTAGTTCAGGGGTAAGTCCATGATTTATGTAAGCACATTCTAAACTATTTGTCAGTTCTAAGTTCTTTGTGTATTGATTGGCAGTTTTGTTTTTTCTGCTGGAGATTCATTAATTTTGCTGAAATAACTTTAACTGATTCTCCTTTTGGAAATTTTTAATTTGGCAATTATCTGATTTATGGTGCTTTCTTTGCCAATCAAATTTCTTGCATCTCCCTTTAATTTTGTTTTAATCAGTGAGACTGCCGTTGTCTCATGGATATCCTTAATAGATTCGATCAGAGATGATGCATCTAGAAAACTTTGTAAGTTTTGACTTTGCCATCAAAATCTGGGATCTAGACTTGAGGCTGTTTCGAGGAATTGAATCTTGGTTTGTGCCATGATTACTGATTTTTGCTCTTTAGGAGCTTGAAAGTTTTTAAGTTTAGGGTATTTAGGAGTTAAGGGTTTTTATTTAGGGGTGTCCTTGAATTCTCTAGAGATTTAAAATTATTTTGGGACACCTTTAATTAAAAGGGAAAGATTTTGTTTTTAAGTCATGATTTTCATTTTTCTTTCTCAGGCAAAATTTTAATTTCTTAGTTGTCATAATTATTTTGAAATCATGAAGTGGTTGCTTTTTTAGTAAATTTTTGCGTACAGCATGAATGATTGAATTATATATATTTTATTTTATTTTTATTTTGTAGGTCAGTTTAAATTTAGTCGAGCTGTATTGCCAGCTCCGCTTTAGATTGGTTTTTGCCATCTTTATTAAGTATCAATTTCCCTTTTTTTTTTTTTGTGTTATCGAAAAAAATTATTGGTATCTTCTTGAGATATGATGGTGTGTATGAATGATTATTACATTATACAAGTTTACAGATTAATTTTACACTGTATACTTATGTTAGTGTTATGAATTGTAATGATGATTATGACGGGTTTTTTGTTAATGAACTTAAGTATCGTACCCAGCTCAACGCTCTTGAGGGTACTAAAAAAATTACGAACTTTCAATAAGCATTGGACCGGCAAAAAAAAAAAAAAATATGGGCGAAATCTTCGCGCTCTTAATATCTTCTTTGGCTTCTTCTCGTCTGTGGAGAGTTTTCCTCGGTCGTGCAGACGGCGGCTTCCTGCCTCCTGGACAAAAACTTTTGGTTTCATTGGTTCATTCGCGGTGCAGTGTCGGCCTATATGCCTACCGCACGGTTTCTTTTATTCTTGGCTCGATTGGTTGTTGTTGTGATAAATTTATTTCCGCTTTATTTCAGTCAACCGGTAACATGGCTTTGTTGCCGTTTCTTCCCTTGTGCTGCCCAAAGCCTGGCAGCGGCACTGGTGATTTAGAAAAATTTTTTTTTTTTTGGTGGTTTTTTGATTGTTTTTCGCTGGTTTCCTCCCAGTTTTTTTTTTTTGTTGTGTTTATTTTAAGTTTTTTTTTGTTTGCATTGTTTTTGTTTTTTTTGTTAAACTTTTTTTTAATATTTGCATGTGTTTAAATTTTACGGTACGGTCCAGTGAGACGGGAGACTGAAGCTCTTCAAAGTTGAAGGTTTTGTAAATAACACGCACAAATATATTTTGGTTTTCTTTTTAATATTTATTAATTAAACCGACGCGAGAGCCTCAATCTGCCTCGTTGTTCTCGTTTTGTTTTTGTTCTGGCGCATTGCTGCCATGATATATCTTTTTTAGAATGCAGCGCGCTCATGCATGGTATGTGTGTTTGCTTAGCTTAGCGCTTTTATGTACATAACTATGTCTTTTAAGACCAAGGAAGGGTAATTATCCATATTTCCATATGGGAAAGAATAATTAATTGTATTTAATTGTGTTTAGCCTGACAACCAGCATGTGCACGCTACACCACCCCATCCCTCCCATTCACTCTTTATCTCATTCCACCCAGTTCCCACTCACTTTCCGCCATCATCCCGCCCCACATCCTCCCACTTCCCTCCCGCCCTCCACCCTCACTTCCGTCCAACTTCCCTCCCACTTCCCCGCCCATTAAAATTAAATAAAATATAAACAAAATCTTACAATCCCATCCACACTTCCCGCCCCCCTGCCCAACCACCCACAAAAAAAAAATAAAAAAAAATCAAAAAAAAAAAAAAAAAAAAAAAAAAAATAAAAAAAAAAAAAAAAAAAAAAAAAAAAAAAAAAAAAAAATTAAAAAAAAAAAAAAAATTAAAAAAAAAAAAAAAAAAAAAAAAAAAAAAAAAAAAAAAAAAAAAAAAAAAAAAAAAAATCAAAAAAAAATAAAAAAATAATTAACATCATAATATAAATTTAAAAAAAAATAAAAAAAATAAAAAAAATTAAAAAAAAATTTAAAAAAATTAAAATATTTAAAAAAATTTAAAAAAATAAAAAATTAAAATATAAATAAAAAAATCCCACCAAAATTCTTTAAATTTATAATCCTATACAAACCGAGTTTCAAGCCAAAATCGGATGAAAAAGTAGCTATTTTGCATGTATAGCAATCTCCGGGCATTTTTCGCCGAGGCGGATTTTTTCTGACATGGCAATATCACATTTCAAATTATTACCCGAATTCTGTCCTTGCAAACCGAGTTTCAAGGTGAAAAATTTTTTTCATGCCCAGAATTATCCGGGAATTTTCCGACCGTTGGGTCAAATTTTCCAACATCAGGAAAATCACATTTCAATTTACTTCTGTATTCTGTCCCTACAAACCGAGTTTCGAGCAAATCGGATGAAAAATAGTTAGTTTTCATGCAGAGTTTTCCGGGAATTTTCTCGACCGTCAGGTCAAATTTTCCAACTTCGGAAAATTACATTTCCCAAACTATTTTCGTATTCTATCCTTACAAACCGAGTTTCAAAAATAATTTTCATGCAGAATTTTCCGCCATTTTCTCGTGGGCGGATTTTCCAAAATCGGGAAAACACGTGTCGAATTATTTCGCTTCTTTATGCTTACAAACCAAGGTTTCAGAGCCAATCGGATGAAAAATAACAATTTTCCAATACAAACTTTCCTAACGCATCGACTTTTCCGGGTGGAATTCCAAACACCCCATCTTTGTTTGCACTTTCACCACTAACAGAAACTCCTGTCCAAATTTCAGCTTTCATCTCTTACCGTTTAGGCTGTGCATGATTGCCAATCAGTCAGTCAGTCAGTCAGGACACTATCACTTTACTATTTATAGAGATACACTGAGTACAGTGCATTCTACATACTACAACTCCACTCTAAAAAAACATAACGTTGATTATATGAGTTATTTCTTATGATTATTTATTTGTATAAAATTTATTTTGTTTGTTTAATGACAGTATTCGCTGCGCTTTCAACAGTATAAGAACGAAACAATATTATTAGATATAATAATACACCGCAGAACCCAGAAATCGATCCCACCCCCCATCCCTCCCACCCACTCTCCACCCAATTCCCCCAGTTCCCATTCACTTCCCACCCACTTTCCGTTACATCACTTCCACATCCCACCCACATCCCTCCTCCCACATCCCTCCCTCTTCCCGCCCACCCACACCAACCCACATCCCTCAAACTTCCGGCCCACATCCCATACGCATCCCCTCCCAGATCCCTTACATTCCCATCCACATCCCTTCCACATCCCACCCACATCCCTCCCATCCCTCCCACCTGCATCCCTGCACATCCCACCCACATCCCTCCCACATCCCTCTCACTTCCCGCCCCCATCCCATACTCTTCCCACCTACAGTGTGTAGGACACACTTCCCACCCACATCCCACCCACCACATCCCACCCACCCACATCCCAATGAAAACACTAATGAATTTTCCTTTTACCTTACAAATCGAGTTTCAAGTCAATCGGATGAAAAATAATTCTTTTGCATGTAGAATTTTCCGGGCATTTTCACGGCTGGGGCGGATTTTCCGACATTGAAAAAATCACATTTTTAATTATTTCGTATTCTGTCCTTTCAAACTGAGTTTCAAGCCAATCGGATGATAAATAGTTTTTTCCATGCAGAATTTTCGGCAATTTTCCCACCGTCAAGTAGAATTTTCCCACTTCGGAAAATCACATTTCAAACTATTTCGTATTCTATCCTAACAAACCGAATTTCAAGCCAATCGGATGAAAAAAAGTTGTTTGCATGCAGAATTTTCCAGCCATTTTCCTCGTGGGCGGGTTTTCCAATATCGGGAAGTGAGAGGGATGTGGGTGGGATGTGGAGGGATGTGTGCGGAAAGTGGGTGGGAAATGAGTGGGAACTGGGGGAAATTGGGTGTAAAGTGGGTGGGTTGTGGGTGGACTGTAGGTGGGAAGTGGATGGGATGTGGGTGGGTTGTGGGAGGGATGTGGAAGGGATGTGGGCGGAATGTTTGCGGGATGTGGGCGGGAAGTAATGTGATGTGGAAGGGATGTGGGAAGTGGGAGGGATGTGGGTGGGATGTGAGCGGAAGTGGGAGGATGTGGGCGGGAAGGGGGATGGAAGTGGGTGGGATGTAGAATGGATGTGTGCGGAAAGTGGGTGGGAAATGAGTGGGAACTGGGAATAATTGGGTGTAAAGTGGGTGGGATGTGGGCGGTAAGTGGAAGGGATGTGGATGGGGTGGGCGGGAGTGGGAGGGATGTGGATGGGATGTGGGCGGGAAGTGGGAGGGATGTGGGCGGGAAGGGGGATGGAAGTGGGTGGGATGTAGAATGGATGTTGGCGGAAGTGGGTGGGAAGTGAGGGGAACTGGAGGAATTGGGTGTAAAGTGGGTGAAATGTTGGTGGACTGTAGGTGGGAAGTGGATGGGATGTGGGTGGGTTGTGGGCGGTAAGGGAGCGCTGTGGATGGGATGTGGATGGGATGTGGGCGGGAAGTGGGAGGGGAAGTGGGGGGGGGGATATGGATGGGGTGTGGGCGGGAGGTGGGACGGATGTGGGTGGGAATTGGGTGGAGAGTGGGTGGGACAAGGGCGAGTTGAATGGAATACCCATCAGCAAAGGATTGATTTCTGGGTTCTACGGGGTATTATTCGATCTAATATGGTTTGGTTCTTCACTGTTGAAGGCGCAGCGAAGCGCGTCGGGTTATTTGCTAGTTGTTTTATATATGTCGGACCTTAATATAATGTGATATTGTATTATTGTGTTATACAATATTTTAATATACAATTTTTACAATAATTTGTGGTATTATATTACGTACATAAAACCGAGACATCTCGCAGCATTTGTTGGAGTGACACAAAAATACGGAGATATGCAATGAAAAACTTGCAATCTTGCAAGATGTGCACAAAGGTGCAAGAAGTTCACAAAGGTGCAAGAAGTTCACAAAGGTGCAAGAAGTGCACAAAGGTGCAAGAAGTGCACAGAGGTGCAAGAAGTGCACAAAGGTGCAAGAAGTGCACAAGGGTGCATCAAGTGCACAAGGGTGCATCAAGTGCACAAGGGTGCATCAAGTGCACAAGGGTGCATTAAGTGCACAACGGTGCAAGAAATGCATAAAGTTGCATAAGTGCACAAAGGTGCAGAGAAAAAAAAAGAGCGGAAATAAAAAAGATTCCGCTTACTGTCATAATGATGACGTAACATTATTTTTTTTTATATAAAGTGTCATAAGAATATATTGATTGTTTTATTGTGTTTCCCAGAGAAAAATGCGTGACGGACCTAACCAATTTGAGACCAAAGATGCAAACGCCGCTGCAGACTGGAAGAAGTGGCTGCGCGGATATGAAATTTGTGATCATTGCCAAGTTTAGCAGAAATAAAACCAAAAATGCCTGGAATGTGGCCGTTTTTTACGTGACTGATGAGGTTGGAAAAATATTGCATGGATATGAGGACTGCTATACCCCTCGGCTCTAACCGACTTCGATAAACCCGTTACTCATGAAAAAACATGTTTAACAGTCAGTATTCCTGCGTTCCTTAGTGTGACCATCCGAGAAGTATGCAACATTTTTTAGGGTGGGAGTGGTGGTAGCGGGGGTGCTTGGTTTCCTTTTTCTCACAACTTGTGAACCGTTCATCCGATCTTTATCATTTTTTCGCGAAATCGATTCATATTGGTAATTACTAACTGTCTCAAGAAGGTACGAATCAATCTTTTTTTCCCAATTGCGGGGGCGGGAGGGGGCGTGGCCAAAATTTGAAACAAACTTGATCTGTGTGCAGATAAAAGAAGCATTAGTCCCATACATGTCAAACCTCTATCTCTTACCATTTCTGAGATCTAGGTGTTCATACAGACAGACGGACGGACGGACGGACAGACGTACAATGCTAAATCGACTCGGCTGTTGATGCTAATCAAGAATATATATACTTTATATGGTCGGAAATGATTCCTTCTGCCTGTTACATACAAAGAGACAAATTATGTCAAACAAATTGGCTACTAATTTTGAGCCTACTATATACAAAATCGTCAAGCGAAACTGATCAGAAGTTACCATCGAAAATCCTCATACTGGGTCACGCTACAAACGCAACGTGACTCATGTAAAGAAAGTGGCACGAGCAGTTGAAAGGGACGAGGTAGACGAAGAAGATGAGCGTAAACTTGGTCGCTCGCCGAGCCACATACATACATACATATTCTGAAGGTCAGTCCAGAACGAGCCCAGAAAGAGTCAAGTATGACTCAACGACGATTTATAAATAAAGATATATATTAAAATTTTGATGAAAATAATCGGTATTCTGTTAAAGCAACACAAATGTTAATTTCTATTACTTTACAAAATCTGTATGTATTGTTTGTTTGTTTATTTGAAGACAAGCAATTGTTTGCTTATTTGGTAAAAGTTATAACATGTGTATGAAAAAGTAAATAATGCTAATTATCTACTGCACCGACCAATTAAGGAGAACTTTTTTACGATATGCCCTGCTCACATCGATTGGGTCGGCAAGAGTAGATTTACAAATTTGGTGCAGACAAAAAAGCTATAATATTGCGTGAATTGATGTAATGGGAGCATTGAAACGACAATATGTGGACATAATGGATTAGGTTTAACCCGTATTATGCTCCAGATATTCAAGTTCGCCTTAAATTGGGAAGCTAGGTGCAATGGTGTAGCTCAAAGTGGACGTGGAGTACAACATAAAGTTTTAAATAGTAATTCTTTAAATGGTGTCAATCCCTGCCGTTAACTTCGACAACTTTCGTCCTAGGCGGATGAAAATGGCCATAATGGATTAGGTTTAACCCGTATTATGCTCCAGATATTCAAGTTTTCCTTAAATTGGGAAGCTAGGTGCAATGGTGTAGCTCAAAGTGGGCGCGGAGTACAATATAAAGTTTTCAATAGTTATCGCACAAAACTCGGAGAGGATCATGACGAGCGTAATTTGATCTGCACACTTCCAAAGACAACGGACGAAAACGGCAAGTTGCTCTGCAGGGAACGTTCCACTTCCATAAGATTTAGGAGGAGAGACGAATCTACATCACCAACAATTAGCTTATGCAGAAAAATTACACCTTGACTAGTCCTGCGGTCTTTTAGAGTGGGCAAGTTTAGAAGTCGTAGCCTATCTATATAGGGAGGCAAACGGCGACCAGCATCCCAGTTTAAACACCTGAGTGCAAGAGAAGAAACTGTTTTTGAACCGATTCTAGCATATCTTGATAAAAGCTATACTGAGAGGTCCAGATGCTTGAGCTGTGATATCTTCCAATTCCAATTCCCTATATATATATTGTCCACCTTATTTGTATAGTTTTTGATCCACCCTTATTTCCCATACATTGAAATTGAAAATATGTTGTTTGGGTGAGGCACCATGTACACTCTTTTTGTGGTCATTTTTATTCTGATTCTTCGTTTGCTTAAGCTTAGCGTTCATGGTTATATTCTTACTGGCTAGCGAGAGAGTGTGAGCGTTTGTATGAACTTATATGTATACTAGCAAATAACCCGACGCGCTTCGCTGCGCCTTCAACAGTAAAGAACCAAACCATATTAGATATAATAATACCCCGTAGAACCCAGAAATAAACTTTGCTGATGGGTATTCCATTCAACTCCGCCCCCCGTCCCACCCACTCCCACACCCAATTCCCACCCACATCCGTCCCACCTCCCGCCCACACCCCATCCATATCCCCCCACTTCCCTCCCACTTCCCGCCCACTTCCCCCCACATCCCATCCACATCCCATCCACAGCGCTCCCACTTACCGCCCACAACCCACCCACATCCCATCCACTTCCCACCTACAGTCCACCTACATTCCACCCACTTTACACCCAATTCCTCCAGTTCCCACTCACTTCCCACCCACTTTCCGCCAATCCCTCCCACTTCCCGCCCACACCCCATCCACATCCCTTCCACTTACCGCCCACAACCCACCCACTTTACACCCAATTATTCCCAGTTCCCACTCATTTCCCACCCACTTTCCGCACACATCCTTCCACATCCCACCCACATCCCTCCCACTTCCCGCCCACATCCCTTCCACATCACATTTACTTCCCGCCCACATCCCTTCCACATCACATTTACTTCCCGCCCACATCCCGCAAACATTCCGCCCACATCCCTTCCACATCCCTCCCACAACCCACCCACATCCCATCCACTTCCCACCTACAGACCACCCACAACCCACCCACTTTACACCCAATTTCCCCCAGTTCCCACTCATTTCCCACCCACTTTCCGCACACATCCCTCCACACTCCCACCCACATCCCTCTCACTCCTGCCCACATCCCTTCCACATCCCATTTACTTCCCACCCACCATCCCGCCCACATCCCTTCTTTATCCCTCCCATTTTCCGCCCACATCCCATCCACTTCGCACCTACATTTCACCCACATCCTATCCACTTCCCGCGCACATCTCACCCAATTCCGATCTGCATACCGCCCACATCCCATCCATATCCTTCCCACATCCCGGCGTTATTTCCAACTTTGGAAAATGAAAACACAAATGACTTTTCATTTTGATCTTACAAACCGAGTTTCAAGCCAATCGAATGATAAATAGTTTTTTTCATGCAGAATTTTCCGGCAATTTTCCGACCGTCAGGTCAAATTTTCCAACAGCGGAAAATGAAAACACAAATGAATTTTCATTTTGACCTTACAAACCGAATTTCAAGCCAATCCGATGAAAAATAGTTGTTGCATGCAGAATTTTCCAGCCATTTTCCTCGTGGGCGGATTTTCCGAAATCGGGAAAACACGTGTCGAATCATTTCGCGTACTATGCTTACAAACCAAGTTTCAAGGCAATCGAATGAAAAATAAAATTTTTTCCATACAAACTTTCCGACGCTTTCCGACTTTTCCGGGTGGATTTTTTCAAAATCCGTTCTTAGTACTCACTTTCAGCATAAGACAGAACTACTGTGAAAAACTCAGCTTTCTATCTTTTATGGTTTAGGCTGTGCGACGGTCACCAGTCAGTCAGTCAGGTTGAACTCTTTTATAAATATAGATATATGTATGTATATCTATATATATAAAAGAGTTCAACCTGACTGACTGACTGGTGACCGTCGCACAGCCCAAACCATAAAAGATAGAAAGATGAGATATTCACAGTAGTTTTATCTTATGCTGAAAGGGAGTACTAAGAACGGATTTTAGAAAATTCTATCGGGAAATGTGGAAAATTCGCGGAAAACTGTTGTTTGAAACTATTTTGTTTTTCATCCGATCAAGATCAAACTTATTTTCAAAGATCTAAATGAAAGTTCAACAACAACTGCATACCAATCTTCCGGAAAATTCACCCCCTGGGTGGGAAAGTGGGTGGTCAAGGTTGTTTGGGCGAAACTATAGTTGCCAGCGATTTGCTCCAAACTCATTTTCAAAGTTACACATAATAAAATATAGGAAACGTAACTTTAAAATATTGGAAAATCTATCCACGAAGTCGGAAAATTCACGGAAAACTGTTGTATGAAACTTTTTTGTTTATTATCCGATCAGATTCAAACTCATTTTCAATGATCTATATAAAAATTCAACAATAACTGTGTACTAATTTTCAAGAAAATCCCTCCCGGAAAAGTGGGAAAAGGGTCGGAAAAGTTTGTGTGGTAAAAATTTTTTTCATCCGATTGACTTGAAACTTGGTTTGCAAGAATAGTACGAACAATAATTCGACACATATTTTCGCGATATTTGAAAACCCGCCCACGAGGAAAATGGCTGGAAAATTCTGCATGCAAACAACTTTTTTTCATCCGATTGGCTTGAAATTCGGTTTGTTAGGATCAGAGATTAAAACCGAAACGAATAACGGTTTGGGTTACGGTTACTGTTTTGGTCGATCGCTTTTTTCGGTTATGGTTATATTACGGTTGTGGAATATGGGTTACGGTACGGGTTACGATTATTAGCCTTATTCTGTTTCGGGTTTCGATTACGGTTACGGTTATTAGTATAAAATATTACTTTCACAAATCTTGCCCCATATACTCAGTTCAAATTTCTTATACAGAATTTTCACCATTATTTTCGCCTGTTTTAAAGTTTAACATTATATGTTTTAACTAAAATATTAGAAACTACTCAATTCGCAAAGGTATTGAGTAAAGTTTATACTTTATACTATATACTTTGTACTATACTATTTTCGCTATGTACCTTCATGTAACCAATGGTGGTTCTTAGAAAATAACATCTAAATATCTTAATAGCATTTAGAGTTTGACTCTCCAAGCGAATCCTGCGAGGCGTCATTAAATTTTTCCTCCTGAAAACTCCACTTACTTATGTGGACGGTTCTGCTAACACATCTTTCATAGTTCAAAAAGATCTGCAAATATTGCTGATTTTTCCCCACCATTCCAATATGTCTACCTTGCGTAGCAATCTGGCTTGTTTTAGAAACATATTAATGAAGAAGTGAGATTGTTTATTGGCACAACAAAATTTCCAGCGTCTGAGTACCTCCTCTATGCTATAAACTGTTTAGCACCTATGTATATAAGATATTTTCCAGGCACTTCCTAATTATGCCAGCCCATTAGCAACAGAACGGCGCATAATAAATAAGCAGCCAACATTAGTGAAAACGAGAGCGTAAGTTAAAGTCGGCTCTAACCGACTTCGATATACCCGTTACTCATGAAAAAACATGTTTAACAGTGTTCCCGCGTACCTTAGTGTGACCATCCAAAAAGTATGCAACATTTTTTTAGGGTGGTTGCGGGGAGGGCTTGGTTCACTTTTTTGCTTATAACTTGAGAACCGTTCATCCGATCTTTATCATTCCTTCGGCAAATCGATTCATTTTGCTAATTACTAACTATCTCTTGAAGGTACAAATCCTCTATCTTGAAAACTGTAGGAGATATAACTTTTTTCCAAATTGCGGAGGCGGGAAGGGGCGTGGCCAAAATTTGAAACAAACTTGATCTGCGTGCAGATAAAAGAAGCATTTGTCCCATACATGTCAAACCTCTATCTCTTACCATCTCTGAGATCTAGGTGTTCATACAGACGGACGGACGGACGGACGGACGGACGGACGGACGGACGGACAGACGGACAAGGCTAAATCGACTCGGCTGTTGATGCTGATCAAGAATATATATACTTTATATGGTCGGAAATGATTCCTTCTGCCTGTTACATACATTTGCACGACTTTAGTATACCCTTTTTACTCTTCGAGTAACGGGTATAAAAACTAATATGTATGTAAAATGTTCATTGTACTAATAGAGGAAAGACCGAAATTAACCCATATATTTGTTTAGGTTACGGTACTGATAACCGGTTTTGTAAATAAAGGTTATGCGGTTACGGTTATAAGAAAAACGAGAGCGTAAGTTAAAGTCGGCTCTAACCGACTTCGATATACCCGTTACTCATGAAAAAACATGTTTAACAGTGTTCCCGCGATCCTAAGTGTGACCACCCAAAAAGTATGCAACATTTTTTGGGTGGTAGCGGGGAGGGCTTGGTACACTTTTTTGCTTATAACTTGAGAACCGTTCATCCGATCTTTATCATTCCTTCGGCAAATCGATTCATTTTACTAATTACTAACTATATCTAGAAGGTTCGAATCCTCTATCTTTAAAACTGTAGGAGATATAACTTTTTTTCCAAATTGCGGGGGCGGGAGGGGGCGTGGCCAAAATTTGAAACAAACTTGATCTGCGTGCAGATAAAAGAAGCATTTGCCCCATACATGTCAAACCTCTATCTCTTACCATCTCTGAGATCTAGGTTTAACAGACGGACGGACGGACGGACGGACGGACGGACGGACGGACGGACGGACGGACAGACGGACAAGGCTAAATCGACTCGGCTGTTGATGCTGATCAAGAATATATATACTTTATATATAAAAGAGTTCAACCTGACTGACTGACTGGTGACCGTCGCACAGCCCAAACCATAAAAAGATAGAAAGATGAGATTTTCACAGTAGTTTTATCTTATGCTGGAAGTGAGTACTAAGAACGGATTTTAGAAAATTCTATCGGGAAATGTGGAAAATTCGCGGAAAACTGTTGTTTGAAACTATTTTGTTTTTCATCCGATCAAGATCAAACTTATTTTCAAAGATCTAAATGAAAGTTCAACAACAACTGCATACCAATCTTCCGGAAAATTCACCCCCTGGGTGGAAAGTGGGTGGTCAAGGTTGTTTGGGCGAAACTATAGTTGCCAGCGATTTGCTCCAAACTCATTTTCAAAGTTACACATAATAAAATATAGGAAACGTAACTTTAAAATATTGGAAAATCTATCCACGAAGTCGGAAAATTCACGGAAAACTGTTGTATGAAACTTTTTGTTTATTATCCGATCAGATTCAAACTCATTTTCAATGATCTATATAAAAATTCAACAATAACTGTGTACTAATTTTCAGGAAAATCCCACCCGGAAAAGTGGGAAAAGGGTCGGAAAAGTTTGTATGGTAAAAATTTTTTTCATCCGATTGACTTGAAACTTGGTTTGCAAGAATAGTACGAACAATAATTCGACACATATTTTCGCGATATTGGAAAACCCGCCCACGAGGAAAATGGCTGGAAAATTCTGCATGCAAACAACTTTTTTTCATCCGATTGGCTTGAAATTCGGTTTGTTAGGATCAGAGATTAAAACCGAAACGAATAACGGTTTGGGTTACGGTTACTGTTTTGGTCGATCGCTTTTTTTCGGTTATGGTTATATTACGGTTGTGGAATATGGGTTACGGTACGGGTTACGATTATTAGCCTTATTCTGTTTCGGGTTTCGATTACGGTTACGGTTATTAGTATAAAATATTACTTTCACAAATCTTGCCCCATATACTCAGTTCAAATTTCTTATACAGAATTTTCACCATTATTTTCGCCTGTTTTAAAGTTTAACATTATATGTTTTAACTAAAATATTAGAAACTACTCAATTCGCAAAGGTATTGAGTAAAGTTTATACTTTTATACTATATACTTTATACTATACTATTTTTTTCGCAAAGTACCTTCATTAACCAATGGTGGTTCTTAGAAAATAACATCTAAATATCTTAATAGCATTTAGAGTTTGATTCTCCAAGCGAGTCCTGCGAGGCGTCATTAAATTTTTCCTCCTGAACACTCAACACTCACTTATGTGGATTTGGTTCTGCTAACACATCTTTCATAGTTCAAAAGATCTGCATAAATATTGCTTTTTTCCCCCCATTTCAAAAATTTCAACTTGGGTTACAATTTTGTTTTTTTAAAACATATTAATGAAGAAGTGAGATTGTTTATTGGCACAACAAAATTCCAGCGTCTGAGTACCTCCTCTCTATGCTATAAACTGTTTAGCACCTATGTATATAAGATATTTACCAGCACTTCCTAATTATGCCAGCCCATTAGCAACAGAACGGCGCATAATAAATAAGCAGCCAACATTAGTGAAAACGAGAGCGTAAGTTAAAGTCGGTCGCTAACCGTTACTCATGAAAAACATGTATTAATTTGTCCCCGCATATTAGTGTGACCATCCAAAAAGTATGCAACATTTTTTTTAGGGTGGTAGCGGGGAGGGCTTGGTTTACTTTTTTTGCTTATAACTTGAGAACCGTTCATCCGATCTTTATCATTTCTTCGGCAAATCGATTCATTTTGCTAATTACTAACTATCTCTAGAAGGTACAAATCCTCTATCTTGAAAACTGTAGGAGATATAACTTTTTCCAAATTGCGGAGGCGGGAAGGGGCGTGGCCAAAATTTGAAAACAAACTTGATCTGCGTGCAGATAAAAGAAGCATTTGTCCCATACATGTCAAACCTCTATCTCTTACCATCTCTGAGATCTAGGTGTTCATACAGACGGACGGACGGACGGACGGACGGACGGACGGACAGACGGACAAGGCTAAATCGACTCGGCTGTTGATGCTGATCAAGAATATATATACTTTATATGGTCGGAAATGATTCCTTCCGCCTGTTACATACATTTGCAGACTTCTTTACTCCGTTTTTTACCTAACGGGTATAAAAACTAATAACGAGAGCGTAAGTTAAAGTCGGCTCTAACCGACTTCGATATACCCGTTACTCATGAAAAACATGTTTAACAGTGTTCCCGCGTTCCTTAGTGTGACCACCCAAAAAGTATGCAACATTTTTTGGGTGGTAGCGGGGAGGGCTTGGTTCACTTTTTTGCTTATAACTTGAGAACCGTTCATCCGATCTTTATCATTCCTTCGGCAAATCGATTCATTTTACTAATTACTAACTATATCTAGAAGGTTCGAATCCTCTATCTTTAAAACTGTAGGAGATATAACTTTTTCCAAATTGCGGGGGCGGGAGGGGGCGGGCCAAAATTTGAAACAAACTTGATCTGCGTGCAGATAAAAGAAGCATTTGCCCCATACATGTCAAACCTCTATCTCTTACCATCTCTGAGATCTAGGTGTTCATACAGACAGACGGACGGACGGACGGACGGACGGACGGACGGACGGACGGACAGACGGACAAGGCTAAATCGACTCGGCTGTTGATGCTGATCAAGAATATATATACTTTATATGGTCGGAAATGATTCCTTCTGCCTGTTACATACATACATTTGCACGACTTTAGTATACCCTTTTTACTCTACGAGTAACGGGTATAATAATTTTTTTTTCGGTTATGGTTACGGTTTCGGGTTTCAAATTTTAAAGTGTTTTTGCGGTTACGGGTTACGGTTTCTGGTTACGGTTTTAATCTCTGGTTAGGATAGAATACGAAATAGTTTAAACGCGATTTTCCGAAGGGGAAAATTCGACTTGACGGTCGGAAAAATTGCCGGAAAATTCTGCATGCAAAAACTATTTATCATCCGATTGGCTTGAAACTCGGTTTGAAAGGATAGAATACGAAATAATTAAATGTGATTTTTCAATGTCGGAAAATCCGCCCCCAGCCGTGAAAATGCCCGGAAAAATTCTACATGCAAAAGAATAATTTTTCATCCGATTGACTTGAAACTCGATTTTGTAAGGTAAAAGGAAAATTCATTAGTGTTTTCATTTGGGATGTGGGTGGGATGTGGGCGGGAAGTGTGTCCTACACACTGTAGGTGGGAAGAGTATGGGATGGGGGCGGGAAGTGAGAGGGATGTGGGAGGGATGTGGGTGGGATGTGCAAGGGATGTAGGTGGGACGGATGTGGGAGAGATGTGGATGGGATGTGGAAGGGATGTAGGTGGGAGGGATGTGGGAGGGATGTGGGTGGGATGAGTGATGTGGGAGTGATGGGCGGGGAAGTGGTAGGGATGTGGATGGGGATGTGGGCGGGATGGTGGAGGAATGCGGATGGGATGTGGGCCGGAAGATTGAGGATGTGGGTGGGATGTGGGTGGGAAGAGGGAGAAGTGTGGGAGGGATGTGGGTGGGATGTGATGATGTGGCGGATGTGGGCGGTTAGTGGGTGGGAAGTGAGTGGTAACTGGGGAATTGGGTGTAGAGTGGGTGGAGGGATGGGGTGGGGTCTGATTTCTGGGTTCTAAAAGGATGAATATATCTAATATTGTTTGGTTCTATACTGTTGAAAGCGCAGCGAAGCGCGTCGGGTTTATTTGCTATGTATATATATGTATGTACGTGTATGACTCGAACGTGTTCACGCGCTGGTGGGAAAATGCTAACGCTGCATCTTTGTTAGAGCTTGAGGAGGCATGCTCATATTACACATTTATGTGTTTGGGTTATTGCTGAAGTGCAACAATGTATGTGCATATGTTTATTAAATGATATAAGTGTTTATTTGTATAAACATATATATGTACTAGCAATAACCCGACGCGGCTTTCGCTGCGCCTTCAACAGTAAAGAACCAAACAATATTAGATATAATAATACCCCGTAGAACCCAGAAATCAACTTTGCTGATGGGTTTTCCCTTCAACTCCCACCCACTCTACACCCAATTCCCACCCACATCCGTCCCACCTCCCGCCCACATCCCATCCACATCCCCCCACTTCCCTCCCACTTCCCGTCACATCCCATCCACCCTCCCATCCACAAACCCACCCACATCCCATCCACTTCCCACCTACAGTCCACCTACATTCCACCCACTTTACACCCAATTCCCCCAGTTCCCACTCACTTCCCACCCACTTTCCGCCAACATCCATTCTACATCCCACCACTTCGCATCCCCTTCCCGTCCACATCCTCCCACTTCCCGTTAATCCCATCCACATCCCTCTACTTCCGTCCACACTCCTTCCTCTTCCTTCCACACCACCCACAACCCACCCACTTTACACCCAATTCTTCCCAGTTCCCACTCATTTCCCACCCACTTTCCATCCTTCTACATCCCACCCACATCCCTCCCACTTCCCGCCCACATCCCTTCCACATCACATTTACTTCCCCTTCCCCGCCCACATCCCTTCCACATCCCTCCCACTTCCCACCCACAACCCACCCACATCCCATCCACTTCCCACTACAGTCCACCCACAACCCACCCACTTTACACCCAATTTCCCCCAGTTCCCACTCATTTCCCACCCACTTTCCGCACACATCCCTCCACATCCCACCCACATCCCTCACTTCCCGCCCACATCCCTTCCAATCCCATTTACTTCCCACCCACCATCCCGCCCACATCCCTTTCTTTATCCCTCCCATTTTCCGCCCACATCCCATCCACTTCGCACCTACATTTCACCCACATCCTATCCACTTCCCTCGCACATCTCACCCAATTCCGATCTGCATACCGCCCACATCCCATCCATATCCTTCCCACATCCCACCCACATCCCGGCGTTATTTCCAACTTTGGAAAATGAAAACACAAATGACTTTTCATTTTGATCTTACAAACCGAGTTTCAAGCCAATCGGATGATAAATAGTTTTTTTTCATGCAGAATTTTCCGGCAATTTTCCGACCGTCAGGTCAAATTTTCCAACAGCGGAAAATGAAAACACAAATGAATTTTCATTTTGACCTTACAAACCGAATTTCAAGCCAATCCGATGAAAAATAGTTGTTGCATGCAGGAATTTTCCAGCCATTTTCCTCGTGGGCGGATTTTTCCGAAATCGGGAAAACACGTGTCGAATCATTTCGCGTACTATGCTTACAAACCAAGTTTCAAGTCAATCGGGTGAAAAATAAAATTTTTTCCATACAATTTTTTTTCGACTTTTCCGGGTGGAATTTTTCCAAAACCCCGTCTTAGTACTCACTTTCAGCATAAGACAAAACTACTGTGAAAATCTCAGCTTTCTATCTTTTATGGTTTAGGCTGTGCGACGGTCACCAGTCAGTCAGTCAGGTTGAACTCTTTTTTATAT
>JAEIFU010004212.1:0-18081 GCA_018904235.1 Lordiphosa stackelbergi | reverse complement strand
CTTTGAATCGTTTTTCTTACTACTGTGGGCAAAAAGTAGTCGGAATTTGTCGATTTAAATCACGCGGGCTAATATTTTCGCCCGAATATACTTACATGTCAAATTTCATGTCAAAATATTCATTATTTTTTGAGTTACGCTTGGTTTTGTGACACGCAAAAAGTGGTTTCGGCGATTTTTGAAATGTCTGAAATTATTCAACAAAGAAGTGCGATTAAATTTTGCTTCCTGAATGGAATTACCGCTGCGGAAACGTTGAGAATGTTGCAGAAGGCTTACGGCGACCAAGCTCTGCCAAAATCAACAACATTTGACTGGTACAAATGGTTTAAAGAAGGCCAAAAAAAAATCACGCCAAAGTCGCTCAAAAATCAAAGGTCATGCTGACTGTTTTCTTCGATTATCGTGGTGTCGTGCATTATGACTTCCTTCCGCCGGGCCAAACTGTCAACAAGGAATATTATTTAAGTGTTATGCGTCGTTTGCGTGAAGCTATTCGCAAAAAGAGGCCAGATTTATGGGCCGAAAACTCTTGGCTTTTGCACCACGATAATGCGCCATCTCACACTGCGCACGTTATTCGCGATCATTTGGCCAAAAACAACACCATCGTCGTTCCGCAACCACCGTATTCGCCTGATGTAGCTCCGTGTGACTTATGGCTATTCTCCAAACTCACAAGACCACTCCGAGCACACCGTTTCGAGTGGATTGAAGAGATTAAACGTGAATCGGCACGCGCTCTGAAGGCCATACCTGAAAGTGACTTTTTGGTATGCATCGAGGACTGGAAAAAACGTTGAAATTGATTTGGAAGAACAAATAAAGATTTTTTGATTTATAAGCAAATTCCGACTACTTTTTGCCCACAGTAGTATTCTTTGCATTAAAAACTTCTCTGTAAAAAGATTTTAATTAGGGATGACAAGACCTAAATTGTTCGAGCGGTATTATTTTGCTGAAATTGCTATCATAAACATCGTTAAGTATTATTGGAAAAAAATTTTGTAACTGTGGAATATATATGAATAATGCGCCGCAGGCAAAAATTTTTTCTCAAAAGCCACGGAAACGTTTTTTAAATATGTGTTTTTTAACCAAAATTAAAAAAAAAATTGACTTCGACGGACAAAAATTATTTCGTGGTCGAACATAGTTTTCTTGTTTGATGGCAAATGCGCTTCGAATTTAGTTTGTTTACTCCAAAATAACTTTCTTTGCAGTCTGTCTGCAGAGGTTTTTACTGGTGGCTGATATAATTGAACGAGTTGGACTACGTTTTTTGGAATCATAATGGAATCCGTTCGATTTCAGTGGCAAAGATGCTTAAGTTTAGAAAGAGAACATGAGATGGTCCTGCTGATTGGCCGCCATTATAACCTAAGAAATTGAACGTTGTCTAGTATACTATTGTAAACCCCAAAAGTTCGGAAAAGTATCGCGAAATCGATGGATTGCGAACTATGAAGAATTAATGTGAAAATATTATTTGGTGTTTGACATTATAAATTTGAGTGTTTTTTTTTTCATGTAACAAATATTAAATAACTCATTCTGTATTAATTAAAAAGTATATTTAAAAACATCTTTCTGATTTTGCTCATAGAATAGAAATTTTTTGGTTTTTAATATGGAAAATGTGGTTATTTTTTGATAAAATGGATTTTGTAATTATTATTCAGTTGACACAAATTTTGTTGCATAAGAAATTTTCAAAGATACTACCCGCTGCATACGTGTAAAACAATCAATATAAAGGGCTGACATGAAGAAGCGATAAAAGTGGACGATAACCAAATTTGTTAAGTCAAAAACAATGCATTCTAGAAATAAATTTATTTTCTTTCTAAATCCTAAAAAGTGCAGAATCTTGCATCGTTCTCCATGCATACACTCAGAAACAAATTCGTTCTAAATCTACCAAAATCAAACCCCTTCGTTGACAAAAGTAGAGTAATCCCGCTTTTTCGTGAACCGTGAACAGCGGGTGTCATATTATGAACATTTTGGGCTCACTTTATGAACGGCTTGGGCATGATTTGAGAACATTTTGTGCCCGCAAAATAAACGCTGAAAAAAATGTTTTTAAATGATTTTTTTTTCAAAAGTAAATTTATTTAACATTTCATATTAAATTACTTTTCTCTCGACTTCCTCTTTTTTTATTTTATTGACTTTGTCTTCTTTCTCTAGGGATCGAACTCATAACTTCACACTGTTTAGAGCAAGAGTCAGCATTGCGGCGGACTGGATTATTAAGGGGCAAAGCTCACCAAAGTGACTGAAAGCTTTTTGTAAAGGCTTTAGCCCCGTACGGCTGGAGTTTCATACAAAGAGGGGAAGAAGAAGCAGAAGTTACAACTTGGGCGGTTGAAGTTAGACTTAACAGACAAGTCGCACTAACAGCACGACCTGCTTTAGCTCGAGCCTGCAGTGCTTGAAAAAAATATAATAAACAGTCAGAAAAACAAGAGCGAAATAGTTGTTTTGAACTATTTTCCATGTCGAAAAAAATATCTGTCATTTTGGCGGTGAAAGAGCGGCGAGGAGAAGTGGCCGAGCTTCTACAAAACAACGTGAACAAAACTGAAATTTTGTCGTAATTTTTTTCTTAAATCTGGTAACTGCTTAGAAGGAAACTGGGGGTTAGCTTGAATGTTTTACTTGAGTGGAAAAACCAAGAGCTCGAGTCAGCGTGTACCCGAAGATTTTTGTTGGTGGTTTTGCTTATTTCGTTTTTTTTTCTTTTGTTTTTAAATATTAATAATTATTCTGGAATGTAAAACATTTCTCAATGCGCCATTTTCGCGTTTCTGTAGTGATTTGTGCCAGTTTTAGTAAGAAAGCTTTTTAGTGGTGCTTTTTCGTGAACGTCGGGTTTGTCTTGTGAACGATAATTCACGAACGAGATCGTTCAAATAGGAGCACACTTGTGCTGGGTTTTGAATGGTCGTTTTTTTCTTAGTGCAGCAAAAGCAGATTCTAAATAACCTTCAGGAATACCACTATGAATTAATTCAAAAGAATAATTAATATACATTTTGTAATTATTTGCCGCCCCTGAAATTTCCTGCACCTCAAATTTGCCACCCCAAAAACTTGGCGCTCCTAAAATTCGGCGCCACCAGAAATTTCTGCCCCTAAAAATTTGCCGCCCGAGGCAGTACGATTTGAAATTGTATCCTGGGATTGAGACCCTTCTGCGACGTCAACAAAATTCATCATACCGAAATATCTTCAAGACGCGACGTCTTCTCCAATCCTTGTCCGGAATTCCCTTTGCTCTGGCCACATTTGTTTGGCATTAGATTAGGAAATTTGTCCACTTTTCCGCAACTCCGCTGCCACAAACTTGCCTTCTTCGACAATACCCTACCCTATCATTGCTCCCATAATTTTATTTGAATAATTGGTTTCGGACGCATTCCACAATTAAGTTATACCCACGCAGCCCTGACAATTTAACAACAAAACTGTATTATTTTACTTTATCTTACACCATTATGCTAATTCTTATCCAAATTAGATATCCAAACTGATTTACAAAAGTCCTAGCAATTAACATACTCGGACAATCATTACAAGTTTTGCAAATTTTGTTCTGACTTGCCATATCAAACTCCGCAAATGCGATAACAGTTTGACAAACAGTGCTCATAATGCGTTCAGACAGCACACAAACTTATCGAAAACTTAATTTGTCAAACTCGTCAAATCGGTCGTCAAATGAGTTTGACTGTAAATACATATGGCGTTCATACACAATTCAAACTTATTTTTTCAAATTTTCTCCATATGACAAATTAATTTGACTGTGTGAACTTAGCTTGAGAAGTTTATATGTCAAAACTCTATCTCTTTTCATCTCTGAGATCTGTTTGTTAATACGGACGGACAAATGGATATCGACGCGGCTGTTGATGCTGATCAAGAATATATATAAGGTTGTCAAAAAAGTCTTGCGGTATTTCCGCAAGCTTGTCTTTGCAAGCGCGTAGTTCTAGTAGTATTCGTCGCATCGGTTCACGCTAGAGCTGTTTGATTTATTGTTGTTTGGTTTTAGTCGTTTGTGAGTTATAGCGTCGCAAAAATGGAGCAAAATAAAGAGAAAATACGGCATATTTTACAGTACTACTACGATAAAGGCAAAAATGCATCTCATGCTGCCAATAAAATTTGTGCAGTTTATGGACCCGATACAGTTTCCATTTATATAAACTTTATAGGGTCGGAAATGGTTCCTTCTCCCTGTTACACACTTTTGTATGAACTTAAACTATCTTATGATATTTACCAATTTAAACGTATAAACAAAATAAAAGTCATTTGCGTCCCTTGGACTGCTAACTCTTATGATTTCTGCTTCAAAGGTTTCGATTTCGCTATGTAAATAAATAGAGAAGGGAATTCGAACTTGAGAATTACAAGCAAGCATTTATTGTATAAATGTGGGATGTAGTTTGCTCACGAGTTGCAAGCATGCCTATCACTAACTATATAACGACGCCCTAGACAATAACGTAACCCATAAACAGTATGACGAGAGAACGACGAAGGAGAACGACGATCGGCAGCAGGAAGACGTCCAGCGATTCCAGAGAGTCGAATCGTGGCAGCCGACCCTGAAAGACGTGTGCTCGAAACGCTGAGTCGAGTGAAAGACGAAAGTCATCGGATAGCCGTGCCGATGCAGCCAACGACGATTAACTAGAGACGAATTTCGTGGCGCCACCCAAAACGTGTGCTCGCGCTGAGTCGAGTGAGCGAAGTCGGAAGCCGTCCGCCAACGACGATTCACTAAACTTCCTAATCATTATATTCAATAAACATTATCTTATAAATAAAAACCCCACCTAAATGTATCATTTTAAGGCAGATTTCATACAAGTTACATCTTATAGCCTATTTCCACTTTTTTTTTTCCTTTCTAAAAAGAACCCGTTTTCATTACAAATTGTCATCATTTTGACACTTTGACAAAAACAGCTGCTTTGTTTATTTTTAAATGACGCGGCATTTCAAACTTACGTGGACTTTTGCAATATCAAAAAAAAAAGACATGACTAAACTTTTAAAGCTAAATAACAACTTTTTTAACCTATTTTTATTAAAAAATATACTTTTAGAACTTTTCGAAAAAAATTGTTCTCCCTGGGGGGGGCGCAGGCGTCGCGTCGTTCCAATCGTGTTCAGTCCAAGTGCGGCTCCGATATTTCGAATCTCCGCAGAGTGAATTCTTTTTTTCTCTAATGATTTTGTGCTTGAATTTGAAAAGTTTTTGCCTTAGTTTGTGTTCGCAGGGCAAATTAACTTCTACTGCCATCGAATCCAATGAAAGTAAATTTATGCGCAAAGGAAGTGTAGCTGAAAATATTAGTTTGTCACAAGATAAAGTTTTTTTTATAAATTGTGTAAAATGCAGCATTTCTGATAGAGAGTGGCAAAATCTTTCGCTTTCTAATCCTAACCTATCAATGACGACAAAAAAGTTGAGTGTTTTGTTCGGATTGTCTTGGGTTTATTTATAAAATTTGTGAATCACAACTCTCGCCTTACGCTCCTGCTTTCGTCACTAACTTGATTTATCGCCTTGCTAAAACTATTCCCCAAACTTCTTCCAGGTTGTTAAATTTCTGGCAATGCTCACGCTTACGATCGATAAGAGTCACATGAGCAGCAGTTCAAAGCATAAAAGAAGCCGGCTCTGCTGCTTAAAGGTAAATCAAGGTGTGTCGCCCCCAGTGGGTGTGCCTTGTCGCGTGCTGTGCCTGAGTGTGTGAGTGTGAGCTCTTCTAGAATAAAAAGCACACAGGCCAAATTATATAGCACGAGGCTAACGTACTTTGGGTAGCCCAAAGTGGTTGAAATATAAAACAAGGTTACGCGCCCGCGGCTGTGACCAAGGAGCACTGCGTTCTAGCTAAAAAACATACCGCAAAAGCAGGCCCAGAAAAATGTCTGCAAGGCACGCAAGCCAAAGAAATAGAAATAGAAATGCACGCTCGTTAGGTGAACACCAAAGACCAAACAAAACGGCACTCAACACTGCTAAATATAGAAACGGAAATAGGAGAGTATCAGGAATATCAACGTCTGATTTGCACAGCGCTTAAGCTTAATTCAATTTTAATTTACAGCTAATTGTTTGACCCCGGAGACGTGGCATCATTTGTCATTTAATAGATGAGAAATGCCGCTGGAGAAAAGTAATTAATGTTTTACAGCAGAGCAAGCAATTGAAATTCGACACCAGAGGTGAAGCCCTCAGTCAAGGATGGCAATGAAACTCCGCCGCTGAACAATGAACGATGTGATGTAATTTCATTCTCTCTTTACTTTGTGTTTTACTCAAAAGTGTATTTTATTTGGTTTTTAAAAGGATCATCCGACCATAAAGTATATATTCTTGATCGTGACGAGCGAGTCGATTAAGCTTTGTCCGTCGTGTCGTCCGTCCCGTCTGTCCGTCTGTCTGTGTTCACGCGAACTAGTCTCAGTTTTGGAGCTATCGAGCTGAAACTTTGCACAGAGTCTCCTTTTTACTGCACGCTGCTAATATGTCGGAACCGACTGGATCGGATTACTACTTAGCTGCCATACAAATGTTCGGTCGGAAAAATGGATTTTAGTGAGAAAACTGGCCCTCAATAAACTGCTCTCAAACACGGTCGGGTAATGATTAAGCTGATCTGCGAGTTTGTTCGAAGTCGCTAACCGGTGGAGACAGCTATTTGTGACGGTACTGGAGTTAGCTTTGCCTTTCTGTTTTTGTCTATTATTGCACAAAAATATTTAACATTTAACTCTTTGACTATAAAAGTTGTGAAGCATTTAAAAATTACATCTTTTTCACAAAATTTTAATTTGAAATAAAAGGCTAGAAAGGGAATCAAACTGAATCGAATTTCGGTACCGGTTCTGGTATGTACCGAAACTTATTTTTCTGTAAAAGGTTCTGCTCTACTTTAATTTTATTTCGGTACTCGTTTCTATATCAATTCCGGTAAAACTATTAGACATTCAAAATCTTAGGTCCAAACAAATTAAATTGACAAAATTGTATCAATTTTATTCGCGTGTGTTGCCATTCACTAGTTTGTATTCATAAGATTATTAAAATAATATTTAATTAACAATATCTTTACCAAACTTAACATTATTCAAAACAAAAGAATAAGTTAACGAGAGCGTAAGTTAAAGTCGGCTCTTACCGACTTCGATATACCCGTTACTCATGAAAAACATGTTTAACAGTGTTCCTGCGTTCCTTAGTGTGACCATCCAAAAAGTATGCAACTTTTTTTTAGGGTGGGAGGGGTGGTAGCGGGGGGACTGTGGTTCACATTTTTGCTCATAACTTGAGAACCGTTCATCCGATCTTTATTGTTTCTTTGGCAAATTCGGATATTTTGCTAATTACTAACTATCTCTCAAATGTGCGAATCGTCTATCTTTAAAACTGTAGGAGATATAACGTTTTTTCCAAATTGCGGGGGCGGGAGGGGGCGTGGCCAAAATTTGAAACAAACTTGATCTGCGTGCAGATAAAAGAAGCATTTGTCCCATACATCTCAAACCTCTATCTCTTAACATCTCTGAGATCTAGGTGTTCATACAGACAGACGGACAGACGGACGGACGGACAGACGGACAAGTCTATATCGTCTCGGCTGTTGATGCTGATCAAGAATATATATACTTTATATGGTCGGAAATTATTCCTTCTGCCTGTTACATACATTTGCACGACTTTAGTATACCCTTTTTACTCTACGAGTAACGGGTATAAAAAGAAGGTAAATAAATGATCAACTCTTAGAAGCAAAATAGCGCTCAATGTATTTCCGTTCATTTAATTTCTCAGCACAGAGAAACACATGCATCTCGAACAGTCTGTTTGTTAATTGTCATCCTAATGCTGGGCTTAAACAATTCATCAATGCGCCTGAATCCAGCAGTTTTCTTTTCCTGTGCTTGATTCGTGTTTTTCTGATAGACTTGACAGTCAAGCTTTTTTATCAAGTTGGCATGATATGCTTTTTTAAATTTGTGCTATGATCGCAATATATACAAGTAAGACCGTTGCAGTCGAGTAGCCCGACTTCAATATACCCTGTACAATTGACAACGAGAGCGTAAGTTAAAGTCGGCTTTAACCGACTTCGATAAACCCGTTACTCATGAAAAAAATGTTTAACAGTGCTCCTGCTTTCCTTAGGGTGACCATCCGAGTATCAACATTTTTTTAGGGTGGGGGTGGGGGGGGGGGGGTGGTGCGCTTTTTTCTTACACCTTTTGATCATTTCTTCCAACCTTTTAACCTATTTTTATAATTTTTAATAAATCACTTCCATATTGTAATTTCTCATAATGAATGCGCTCGTAAAAGCGTATAATGGAAAAGCGTAAACCTCCAAAGTTTACGACACAACAACAAAACACATAGGAATTACCAACTTTTTTGTTGCCATGGGGTATGTTTATAAAATCGCTCGTAAAAGTGTAAAAACTTAAAGTATCGGCTAAAAATACTTGGTATCGTGGTTATCTGATATAGAAATTTAGATACAGTTGTTTCTGTATAGGCGTTGGCTGAGTGGATATGATCATCCCCTTGTATTTTTTGATATTCCGGTTCGAGTCCCGGTAATCTGTAATCTTTTTTTTTTTTTTTTTTTTTTAAGTACAAAAAATTTAGCCGAGCTCTGAAAAGGTGTTCAACTATAAACAATAATATAAAAAAACAAAGAAAGGCAAAGCTAACTTCGTCTGTACCGAAGTTTTGATACACTTGAAATAGCTTGTCTCAACGGTTAGCTACTTCGACCAAACTTCGCAGATCAGCTTAAAAACATTACATTTACCCATGACCGTGTTTGAGAGCAGTAATATTGAGAACTAACCAGTTTTTCTCACTAAAACCTATTTTTCGAACGAACATTTGTATGGCAGCTACAAGAAGTAGTCATCCGATCCGGTCGGTTCCGACATATTAGCAGTGTGCAGTAAAAAGAAGACTCTGTGCAAAGTTTCAGCTCGATAGCTCCAAAACTGAGGGACTAGTTCGCGTAGAAACAGACAGACGGACAGACGGACGGACAAAGCTTAATCGACTCAGCTCGTCATGCTGATCAAGAATATATATACTTTATGTGGTCGGAGATGATTCCTTCTATGCGTTGCAAACTTCTGGGCAAAATTATAATACACTTTTCAAGTGTATAAAAAATTCAACTTGTATGGTTCGAACACACAACTTCCTGTTTATGAGTTATGCATACAGTGCTCTACGCCACTGAGGCGTCTGTAATCCTTTGTAAATATTAAGGGCAAAATGCGTAGCCTGTTAGAAACAGCTGGTTTACCACATCAATTACTAGGGTAAATCACAAGGGGCGCTCACTAGCTCATGTGGGGTAAATTTACCATTTACGTTTTTACGAGGGCTGGTGAACACCCTAACTAACTATCTCTTAAAAGTACAAATCGTCTATCTTCAAAACTGTGGGGCGATATTTTTTCCAAATTATGGGGGGGGGAGGGGGCGTGGCCAATACTTGAAACAAACATCAGCGTACAGATAAAAGAAGCATTTGTCCCATACATGTCAAACCTCTATCTTTTACCATCTCTGAGATCGACGCGTTCATACAGACAGACGGACGGACAGACGGACTCTCACAAGACGGACATGGCTAAATCGACTCGGCTGTTGATGCTGATCAAGAATATTTATACTTTATATGGTCGGAAATGTTTCCTTCTCCCTGTTACATACATTTGCACAACTTCATGATCCCCTTTTACCCATTTTCAATGGGTACCAAAAAAAAATTCAATCTAAAATCTAGATTGAAAATCTCTTTTCGAGATTCTTTCAATTTTGTAATAACAAGATTGAAAAAACCTTGAAATGAGATTAAAAATCTTTAAAACAAGATTTATCATCTCGCAATTTATCAACCGTCCTACAGTTTTCTGTAAAGCTTATATATAAATAGATTTATTTTGTTAAAAAAAAAAATTAAAAAACAACTCGGCTCTCCTGGGACTCGAACCACAACCCTCTCGTTCCAATAATCATCCTCCTTACCGACTCGGCTGTTGAAGGAAATTTTTTTGCGCAACCAGTTGCAGTATAAGAACTCAGCTGGCATTGTCGTCGAGTTCTTATACTACGACTAGTGACGCGCTAAAAATGATGCTGAACAGCCGAGAGGGCTGAGTGGCGACGCAGTATGGTAAATCACCCCGAGGTACTCAGTTCAAGTCCCAGTACAGGTAGATTAATAATTAACAGTTAAATAAGTTTTTCAGAAAGAAAAAATTGTTAATAACTAAATCAAACGCAACACAAAAAAAAAAAAAAAAAAAAAAAACATAAAAATAATAACAGCTTGATATAATTTTTTTTGTTTTTTCTTTTCATACTTAAAAATGAGATTGTTTCATCTTAAAGTCGAGAATAAACGATCTTTATCCAAGATTGATGGATTAAGATTAAAATTGAGAATATAATCTTGGGTTAAGATTATCTGGTCTTGGTCGAATTCTGACACCGTTTCTCTTTGATTCAAGATTATAATCTTGATTTTAGATTGATTTTTTTCTCAGTGTACAGGGTATAAAAAAAGGAAAGTACTTAATATATGTACATATAAGTCATCTGTTCCCTTGCTTATTGGTATATAGACATATTTACATTAGGTTGCACTTGCCTTATATGAAAAGTAATTTTTATACACTTGAAAAGTGTATTATAATTTTGCCCAGAAGTGTGCAACGCATAGAAGGAATCATCTCCGACCACATAAAGTATATATATTCTTGATCAGCATGACGAGCTGAGTCGATTAAGCTTTGTCCGTCCGTCTGTCCGTCTGTCTGTTTCTACGCGAACTAGTCCCTCAGTTTTGGAGCTATCGAGCTGAAACTTTGCACTGAGTCTTCTTTTTACTGCACGCTGCTAATATGTCGGAACCGACCGGATCGGATAACTACTTCTTGTAGCTGCCATACAAATGTTCGGTCGGAAAATGGATTTTAGTGAGAAAAACTGTTTTGCTCTCAATAAAACTGCTCTCAAACACGGTCATGGGTAATATGTAACGTTTTTAAGCTGATTTGCGAAGTTTGGTCGAAGTCGCTAACCGTTGAGACAAGCTATTTCAAGTGTATCAAAACTTCGGTACAGACGAAGTTAGCTTTGCCTTTCTCGTTTTTCCAATTCTTTGCAACACCAGGTATATTTCACAACACATTCAATATATTTAATATAGAATTTAACGAAATTCCAAAATCAGACATTTTTAGTTATGGTGGTCTCGCGGAGGATTCAAAGTTTACAATTTATGCTTAAGGTATCTTTCCACTGTCATTGTAGTCAGAGACCTTTTCCCAAAGTGTCTGCACCGTTGACGCAGTTAGCAGCTCTGAATATAGAGATGACAATCTCTCGCGCTCTAGATCGTTGGCTCACGTAGCAGCTCTAAATATTGCGATGACAAAATGACTTGACAGCAGCAACGGAAATATAAAAAAAAAAAAATTTAGAACCAAAACTTTACCGTTTCCATGTTAGGTTCTTTTCGGTCTTTTCGGTTCTAAAAATATCGGATCCAGTTTCGTTACCGGTTCTGTTGTCTGCAGTTTCGGCTTGTTTCGATTTGAGTTTAAAGTGATATTGAAGGTCGTCTCAAGGTCTTTCCAAATGCAACAAATGCGATTTGCACAACATGGTTTATTTATTTTCTATAGACTGAAAGTGTTGCTGTCAAAAAATTTTACCTCAAATGAATCTGACGCTATGACACACACACAATTTTGGAATTCTCCGACACATCTACAGGGTTGCCCATATTCGACGGACCCATGTTTTTTTTTAAAAAATCAAAGAAAAAAATAAAAATTTGGCGGTTGGCAATCTTAATCATTTAATTTGTTCCAAGTAGATTTGTTTACATCAATTTTTGAATATGATATCTCTCAAATGGCCGCCTCTGGCGTTGATGGGGCGGCGTGCCCTTCGGGCGAACGCGGTGGCCAGTCCAAATCACCACTTTTCGACATCAAACGGCCCGGAAACAATTTCATCAGAAAATCGATTGTTATGCGACTTGTGTGCGGTGGAGCACCGTCTTGTTGAAACCAGAACTGCCTCATACGCTTTCGACGAATAATTGGCATCACAAAATTGGTCATCATGTCGCGATAACGCTCCTGGTTGATGGTAACAGCATGGCCATTTTCATTTTGGAAGAAAAAAACGGCCCAATGACCGTTTTCGCACTAACGCCGCACCAAACTGTGACTTTTTCGTCATGAAGAGGCACTTCTTGAATCTCCTGAGGATTTTCAGTGGCGTAAATACGGCAATTTTGCTTATTTACGGTCCCATTCATACATTTTTTAATACATTTTTTAATTTTTTAAAAGCACGTTGAGTTTTCACAATTGACTTGTTCTGTTGAATGTAAATTTCAACTATTTCAGAGCGCTCGCGTGGCGTGTATTGTTCCATGGTAAAAATCTGCTTGGACTGACGCTTCAAACGCGGTATGTCATTAAGCGATCTGACATCTCTGTCAAAAGTTATGGCGTTGCCAGATGGGTCCGTCGAATATGGACAACCCTGTATATAAACTTTATGTGGTCGGAGATGCTTCCTTCTGTGCGTTACAACATCTCGGACAATTCTCTGTCAATGAGACATGTTAAATAATAAAACCAAAAAAATTTCACTGTTCGATTCCACATTAATCCTCCAATTAGTACAAAACCTAAGTATCAGAACAATTTTTTAAAGAATTGGAATAAATGGTTTTCTTATCAAGAAAGTCGAAAGAACATTAATGAATATTTAAATTTTAAAATCAAAACACACAATATTTTTTTGGAAAAAAGAGTCCGCATGATTTGATTGAAATCTCCAAAAGAATAAACTTGAATTACTTGAATCTGAGTCAACGACGGAGTCAATAAAGAAAAATGAGAAATTTTAACAGATAAAGCCAGTAAATTTGAATGTAGGCACCAGAGAACTGCAGCGAGCTGTCACGAGCAAGCACTCGTGCATTGGCGTATTGTATTGCGAGTTCGTATATTGCTAAGTACAAATACTCGTTATCGGTAGATCCAGTAATAACTTAGTAATGATTTAATACAATTGTACTAGAATATTTTGCACTTAAATTTACCATTTATTGTTACCAAGGTGCTGTCAGATCCATAACATTTTTTCGTACTTGGCGTTTTTGATTGACTGCGCAAAAACTTAACCCTTAACTATAAAACTTAACTTAATTTAACTTATATTATTAATTTTAATTCATGCCAACAAACTCAACTTCAAAGCCTTTTAAAATAATAATAATCCCCAAAAATAAAGGGAAAATTGTCTGTACCTTAATGTTTATTTGCAATTACGATTTTTCAGCGCGAACTCAACCAACTGGCAGAACCTTTAAGAGTTGTGTACGCTTTTTGGCAATTAGATGTTGAGTTCGTGGTTCGTGGCATCTGCTCGCATGTAAGCGAGCCGCACATCACAGACATCACCACCATAAATACACTCACTCCCACTCCTGATAGACCCACCCACCACCAACGCCACCACCAGCCAGAAAAACAAAAACAACAACACTTATAAAATATCACGCAGTGCCTTGGAGCTGACTGTGGCTGTTCTCTGGCCAAGGTAAACCGCCTTCGCCTTCTCGTTATATGCCCACAATCTATCGATTTTTATACCATCGGCATGTATACCTTAGTACTTTGGTTGGTTTTGTGTATTTTTTGGCATATCTTCATATCTTTTGGTTTGCCTGAGTCCAGCACAACATCCTCTGGCAGTCCGAAGCTGATGCATGTACCTGTCACAGTTGGTTAAAAATTATATTTCTCCTAACATATTTATACCGCTGTCTGGCCTGATGGCAGTTGATCCTTTTACGTCTGCTAATATTGACAGGTAGATAGACAGCAGGTTGCCAGCGTCAGGGATTTTGTCGTTCGGGGTCTGAGTAGAGAGCTTTTGACGTCAAGCGTAAAAGAGTGTTCAACTGCGTTGAGCTCCCGCTGGGATGCAGTTGATTTCGGATAAGAGTTGACGGCAGGAAAAACTTTGAAGGATTTTAAGCCATTTAAGTTTATTATGTGATTTTATATTTTCATAAATGAAAAGGTGTTGAAAGAGAGGCTTATTCTGACCTTAGCAGTTTGAAGACTTATTACAATTTCAGCTGAAATCCAGGTAATTGCTATTAAGTTTTTATACCCTTGGAGAAGTCCTTTTGGTACAATAAAGCAGCATATTTGTCGGAATCTGCCTGATAATCTGTATATAGCATATAGCTGTCATAGAAACGGTAGGTCGAAAAAGTAGTTTTAGTGAGAAAAACTTTTTTGTTTTCAATGGTAGCGTCTTATACTTTCCAGCCATGAATGTTATCTATTTCAAGACAATTTTGGATGAATATATCGTATAGCTGCCATGTAACAAACTGGCAGACAAATGTCATGCTCCAAGGATATATAAACTTCGGTCGAGCCGAAGTTCGCTTTCCTCTATTTTTTTTCTTCAATAGTAAACAACCGCGTTTTCACTCTGTCAAATAGGTACACAGAGTATATTAATTTTTTGCAAAAGTTCGTACTGATAGTCCATGTGCTACTTTATCTCGCACATTTCCTATTTATAGCTTCAATTGGATCTTCCAGACTTTTTGATTCCTCAGGAAATTGGAAGAACCGCTCAAAAAAAAGTACCATGGACTTATGCAAGCCTTAGGCATTTGCTATAAAAATTATACTTTTTATATCTGGCTGGCTTGAGGTCGGTGGAGAGTTACAATTCAATGTAATCAACACAAATCAACAGAGATTAATTACGTACAACAATCGCTGTTTCGAAGATAACCACATCTTCTCATCAGCGGACTCTTGTATTGCATATTCACATTCAAACAGCCACGCAGTAGTCCCTTATATAACAATCAATCGCTGAATAACGTATTGGGGACTCCAATGTGCTAAGCGTCGGGATCAGTGTCAGCCTGGAATTCTGCTATGTTTTTTGAATTATTATTATTGTTGTAATTAATTTCTTTTTTTTGCTTATGAGCTCTGCAAGGTGGCTGGGCAATCTGCCCAATGATCCTCCATAGCAGAGTCACGGCGTTTTTTGTAAATACAAAAAAAATATAAAAATTATCTCTCTCGAGTACAGAGTAATTTTTGTAACGATCCAAAGAGCTTTTACCAATTCGTTAATACCAAAGGTCCTTTCAATACCTGTTCTATAAACACGAAAATGCCTCGTTTGATATTGATATTGCAAATGTCTTTGCAAAATTCTTTCAATCAACTGACTCGTCGTCCGATGCCAGCAAGGCTATTCTTATCCCATTTCCTCGTATGATTTCATACGCTGCGCCACGATTTATTTTTCATCTGTTCTAAATGGCTTACTTTCCTTAAAATCTAACCCTTTTTCCTGGCCCAGATAATGTGCTATCGTGCATCTTAAATCGTGCATTTTAAAACTTTTGAGAAAGAATCTTTCATTATTTTTTGACATAAAAAGGGTTCACGTTCTGACATTTCTAACTAAAGGGGCATTGCGAAACTTTCTGCAATACCTAAACTCTTTTAGCAAATTATAACATCTCAGTTACAACATTTCTCTTCCCCTTTTATATCACCGAACCAGCATGGATTCGTTAAAAACAGATCGATTACTACAAACCTACTGGAATTTACTTCTTCAGTGATTCATGGTTTCACTCAAGGTGAACAAACAAATGATATTTTTATCGATTTTAGTAAGACTTTCGACAGTGTTCCTCATTGTCTTCTCATTCTGAAATTGCCTCTGTTGGGATTTCCGCTGGGGCTTCTTAATTGGATAAATTATAATAGTTGCACTTCTTATCCGGTATTTGTAACATCTGGAGTTCCCCAGGGTAGCTATCTTGGACCTCTTCTCTTAGTGTTATTTATTAATGACCTGCCTAATGTAATTAAGCATTCTCGTGCATTGATGAAGGCAGATCTATGACGTCCCCTCTCCTGATTAACTACTTATTGAATTCTTATCAACTTGAACGAGTTGAATCTTTGCATGATCGACCATAAACTTTCTTTTGGCACTTACATTGTACTTTCTGTAAATAAAGCCATGGGCTTTCTCGGTTTTATTAAACGTTGGTCTACGGAGTTCAATGATCCCCAAACAAGGCTATTTATAATTCTTGTGAGGCCCATTTTTTAAGTTTGGTTCGTGTATTTGGAACCCTCAGTGACATACCCTGTGTAAACGCATCGAATCTGTCCAGAAACAGTTCCTTTTGTTTGCTCTTTGCAACCTGGGTTGGGACCCACAGTTGAGACTTCCCCCTTATGTTTCCAAACTTAAGCTTTAAGACTTACCTTCACTTCAAAACTTAATATAGACGCTGAGTATTTACTCGGGTGCGTGAACTTCAACTACGAAACGAACGAATCTATATTCCCTTGAGGCTTCCTGTTGCTTCTTCTTTATATGCTTCTAACTGTCCATTTCGCATTCTAGGTAGGGATTACAATATAATATTTCTTCTTCTCGGTGGGAACCTTTAAGACAAAGGCTTGAGGTCTTTTACTCTTCACACTGTTGCACTTGCATAGCCACTAGTGATTTTTGAAATTACTCCCGATCATTCATGCTGCGATCAGGGGCGTAGCCGTTGCTCTTAATGTCTTTCTTTTCTACCTCCCTATTTTGTATCTCTTTCTATTCAATTATACTGTAGCTGTGTCTTATCTGGACTTGGTTTGTATGTGATGTATATATGTATTACATCTATTCCTTACTTTAAGAGTGGTGGATTTTATAAGAGCCATTAAATATGTGCATCTGACTTTGCTGCAGCTTTTCCAAGTTATTTGGTATAAGATCAAATTTATAATTAAAGTTGGTGGTTTTTGATCAAGTATGCAAGACCCATAAGTCTTTTAATCCCGATCCGAAGAACTGATGGCACTTGGGCAATATCTCCCAAGGATCGAACTGAGGAGTTTGCGAAAATCATGAGGAGAGATTTACGCCCTTAACAACCTCACATGTAGAGGGGATCATATCCCTGTCATCCCTAGTCAGTTCAAACTGCCAGTTTCTTCGACTACTTTAACGAATTTAAAAAACAGAAAATCCAGAATCTAAAAGGCCGAAAAAGGTTATCGGATAAAGCCATACTCTTCTTAGTTCTTATCTACAACTAATTTCGTGAAAGAAGGCCCAAATCGTAATAAACCGCAAGGCCCAAATAGCACAAACCAACCAGCTTGCTTTCGACGGTATCCAAGTTCTTGAAAGAGATGCCTGCCAAGCAGAATATTTGCCTTAGATGAGCTCAGCCAAAGCATTCCGCCCTTTGAATTTGGGTTTAGAAGGTCGCATGAGACGGTAGAATAGTTAAACCGGGAAACTAACTTTATCCTTGAAGGGTACCATGCAAAGAAATGCGTCTTGCCAGTGTTCGTTGACGTCAAGCAAGCGTTCGATCGTTGGTGACACAAAGGATTGCTGTGCAAGATAAAGAGACACCACCCCAAAAGCTATTTGATTTGGTCCTCAGCTTTCTTACTAACAGGACGTTTCCCGTTGTCCTTGTTGGAGCTGAATCGGGTACTAAAACTATACGTTCAGGAGTGCCGCAGGGATGTGTCCTTTCAACCATAGACATGCCCACTGGAGGTAACATTCCCGAGAATAAAGCACAGGACCTTTACCCTGCAACTTTTGCCGATAACGAGGCCATATTGTCCAGACACTAACGCGCCACGGACATTCTACAGTCAAATGGATGTGGCTACGCCACTTTAACTATTTAGTTTAAAACAGGGACCGTAACGGTTATAATTTCTAAAATAAAAATTATAAAATAAAAGTTTTTTTTGATTTTATCAAAAAATTAAATATTAACTCTTATTTTTTGATCAAAATAAAAAAATTAAAAAGATTTAATTTAAAGATTTATTTCTAATTTTCATTTAAAAATCATAAAATGTTATTTTTCAATTTTTACAAAAATCTAAAAATAA
>JAEIFU010004211.1:0-18097 GCA_018904235.1 Lordiphosa stackelbergi | reverse complement strand
AAACAACATCAGTCTGTTAAATGTGTTGCTGTCATTTCAGTGAGCAGATAGCATAGAAAAAAATTGGTTGACCATATTTTGCGAGCTTAATTTATTTATTTGATGCAACTTAAGATAATCAGGACTGTTCCGGTTTAAGAATTCGATTGCGGCTTCGAAACGAAATTCGGCCAGATCTTTTGCCCTCAAGAGCGTTGAGTAAAGATAAATATAATTTTTAGAAAAGTTTAACAGAATAACACAATCGGTTTTTTGAAGCAGGAGTATTTGAAAATTCCGAATCCGCATGATATGTTCGAAATCGAAAACGGGAACAGATCTGAGTGTGGCTTCTTTTGTTTGTAAAAATTGCTGTTGGTAATGAATTTAGCTAGATCTCTTTCCAAAACAAGAGCGATTTAAAAATAACCGAAAGAAATTTTCGGGAGACCGAGAATTGGTTTTGGGTTAGATTTTGTTTGATAGAGATTTTCGTGATACCTCCGATAGTGGGCTGAGTAATACTCAGCTGTTTTGGTATGACTACGACCAAGCCAATGCTCAAAATATTCAACATTTATATAAATAAAATGTTGCTAAAATATTCCCCTAACTGAATTAAAACGCATTAAATCTTAAATTAAAAATTTAAAAATATTGGAAAGAAAGTCCGAAAGTCATCTCATATATCTCTTTACGTATTGCAAAATTTAGACGCCAGCGCGCGCCCACTAAATTTTGGTCCGATCGGGACCCAACTGTTTGAATTTGGACCAAAACGAAACTTTTTCCGCCCGGTATTTCGAAATCTATTTTTAAAGGCCAGTCTACTGAGCATATGACCCCAAAACTTTCCTTTATGAAAGCTTTGATCTAGGTCTAATTTCAAAAATTTCTTCGCAAGTGAAAAAGTCATTATTCTGGGTTCAAGCAACAGTTTATGTTATTAAGAATTATGCAATTAAAGCATTTCAAATTGTTCTTTAGAATTTTGTGAAAGAAAACACCTAGCTCCACCGGGTAAATGGCTTGTATCAGGGATACAAATTTAAAAAAATATTGGTTAGGGGCATTTAGATTGAGTCGAGAAAAACGAACAAACACAAACTGAGTTTTTCTTCTTATTTGTGGTTTTTTGCAGGCCGGACTGGCTGAGCACGAGTACGCACGAGCACGCACGAAATTGAATAAAAATCCAGCGATCTTCAGAACTTAAATATAAAATGTCGACCACGAAACCTGGTGCAATGTGGATCAATTTACAGAATTAACGGAATCTGTTGGGCTAGCTTACAATTGAATTATAATTCATTTTATTGCTGGTTCTAATCAAAACCCCTTGAGGAACACATTTTTAAATCCTTTTCTGAAACAGTTTTTTCCCCATCTGATTCATATGCAAGTTGTATGTAAATATATGGCATGTATGTAGGTGATGTATATAGATATATATATAGAGATGTATTTATATGCTTGTTGGAATGTAATATGTATATGATGGGTAAGGGACTTTGTTTTGTATGTATGTATATGATGGTAAAATGTCATAAATATCGCAAGTATATAAAGTTTCAAGTTATAAATATTTATGTATGATATATGTATGTTTTATGTGTGTGTGTGTGTGTGTGTGTGTGTATAATAAATATATGATTCTTCTTGAATTTCGGTGAGCTTAATTTTGAATATATGATTTCATATTGAATGCATTTTACGATGAGTGTCAAATACTGCAGTTTAGGCTAAAAAGTAATTTCATTTCCTTATTATTGCATGTTAAGTATTTTCAAGTAATTTTTTTTACAGTATTTTAATAGGTTTATAATTTTATTTATATATTTTTAAATGATTTTGTTCGTTTTTTTCGAAGCTTTAACTCTTTTATAGATTACTTTTTGATATTGCTGTCATACACACAGTTTTTTTTACATACATTTTACACTGGTTTCTATTCCCGTTTAAATTGTTCAAATTGCTGAGTGGCCTTTCTAGGCTGAAAAATGGACGGTTTTCTTTTTGTTTGGGTTAAGTGTGGATTTCCTTCGCATTAAATTTTGTGTTTCAAGTCTTTTAGTTGCAAATTATCGTATAAATGGAAACAAAAACTATAAATGATTTGTGCTTGTTGGACAGCTTATCGAGTGTTTCTTTTTTGTTAGGTTCAAATACAAAAAAAAATTAATCAAAATTGTAATTTTACTTAGACAACTCAGCAATTTAAACTATTCAGATTGGTTTCACATTATCCTTACCCTTTGAAAGCTTTTCAAGATCCTGCAAAATATATAGTTTGTTTATACATTCCTTTCTGGTTTGCCTCTAACACACAACACTTTTTTGATCGTCATGCAGACATTTTTGAAGTTATTTTTTTTTAGGAAAAATAGTTTTACGTTTTGTTTGTGTTTAATGATTAGCAAAATAGTTTTTGGTTTCCATTATCCAATGTTGGTTTGTTAGAAAAACAGCAACGCTAAGTTTATGCAAAAAGTTATTTTGGTTTCTTTAGTCAAAGTTCAGTGCAAAGATTCTTTATACACATCTCTATACAGTTAGCAAAGCCTAGTTTTAAGTGGAAAAAAACATTATTTCGTATTTCCGTATTTTTGGTATTTTTTTTACAAGCTTTTTTCAGGCGCGGCGGCAACAATGTCCTTAAACAAATTAAAGTGTAGAAATTGGGTATAAAATAACAAAAGCTAGAGTAGCTAGTAGCAGTTTTATTTTCATATAAATTCCACTATTATTGCTTTTAATATTTTAGAGGGTGACAAGTTCTGGTTAGTTTTTGCTTTTGTTTTTTTGGTATTGTATTTAGAAAAAATACTGTTTGAGTTACAGGCTTATTTAATTCTGTTCAGTTTAAAATATTTGGGTTGTATTTTCGGTAATGTTTTTGATCAAACAAATATCCTTGAGAAAATGTAACTAAATCAGAGAAATAATTCTCATGCGATTGCACTACCGGACATCGTTGTCGCCTGACGATCACTCTGCAGCTCACGATTGCGCTCATGCTCAGCGGTCTCCGAGCTGAAATTTGGGAAAAGGAAATGTATAGATTAACAAGTCAGTATTTAGAAGTATTTTTCTTAAATTTAAAAAATTCTTTATTGGGAAATTAGTTAGACCCATAGACGGAGTTTTCTGATACACAAAGCATGTAACGGACTATTTCGCGACAAAATATCAGCCCACCTCCCGCCCCACTAAATGAGGACTGATGCAGACGCTTAAGTCCAACACGAAAACAGCGAAGAGAAACATAAATTAAGGTTTAGTACGGCCTTAATTTGTAGACCTAGTAAAGCAAAAACAGAATTTTTTGAAAAGATGGAGGAAGTCTACGTTTAATTAAGTATAGAAGGTTAATTAAAAAAGTATACAAAAGAACGATAGTAAAAGCAAAAGTACGAACTAAGGATTCCAGTTGTAACCACGAGAAGCAAACAATAAGAATTGCCTTTGCACAGACTCAATTTTTTCTTGATGGGTTCAATATTACACAGCAATTAGACGTACTACAAAGGCTATGGGAATCATCAATTTAATTCGCTTGATCGAGGCGTGACAAAGAAATCGGAAACTTAACAAAAAGTATTTTTTTCTTCCCTCTATTCATTGTGAAAGCTAAGCCAACTTCGACGAATTTTTAAAGTCGGTTGGATATATTTGTGAAATACATGATAGGCTTAAAATCATGTGCTATGCTCCTTAGAACTGCATTTTGCATATTCTCATTTTGGACAAAATGTACATTTTGTATGAGTATTTCGAAACATTGTATTCACACCTCGTTATCCATTCGATAGTAGATCATTTTTTTGCCAGTTAACAAAGTTTTCACTATTTGAGGGCGTACGAAACTGCAGAAGGTTGGAAATTTCTTTGAGTTGAAGAAAGTGAAGACTCTCAGCGTAGTTGCTAGTGAACTGGAGAGTCCACAGCCCATCTGTTGGACCTCTGGTCTGAACACTTCAATGGTTTGCGTGGCATTTGCAATGAATTCCAATACTTTTATAATATCTCTAAATATTTGGAAAATTGAGCAAATAGAACAGGTTCTATTTGATAGAACATTAAAGAATCTCTTTAGAGAAGTTAAACAACCGACTTTTTTAGAGATATATGACAAGTGAAAAGGCAGCTTAAAAGTTTGTGTGAAATTGAAATCATGCCAGAGAGAGTTTCCCAGAAAATCCATTTTTAGATTGCTTGTTTCCATGACAGCTAGTGCAGTATAAGCAACTGATGCTTATGTGTATCAAACCGGCATTTCTTGATTTGGATTATGAACAAGTTTCCTTAATAGATTTCTAGAGACTGTGTAATAACAGTTTGCTGTGCTGCAAAAACTCTAAAATTTAGTAAATAACGAATTTTTTAGTGAATTTTGTTTGAAAATTAGTATACTACTCCTAGAGTTCCCATACTTAATATTGTCTGGCTTTTTCTTTTCGATAAACATTCCTTTTATTATAAGTTTTGTGCCAATATTGGCTAAAGTGCTCTTAGCTCAGTTTTTCAACTTTGTTAACTTCTTCTGAAGCTCACTAAATGAATTCTTAAAGAGACTTAATTCACTTTTAAATGAATCAACTTTAGATTGCCAAGAAGAGAAGTTTATAAATCTAGAAAGCAATGAACAAATATCAAATATAAAATCTGTAAATGATGTTATAGATTCATACATACACTACATACAATAAAATTTTGGAAAGGTCAAAAAATGAGGACTTATAATTGACTTAACTAAAATTACTGTTCCAGCAACTCAGGTATCAGGTTGAACGGGGTATTTCAAAACTTAAGTTTGACTTTTCTGATCTAAGAGGTAGTGAAGGTAGGTAAACACTCTTAGAAGATATAATGCTTATTAACTTAAACTTAGAGTGATCAAAAGTTGTAAAAGTAGATTGAATTTGACAACAAGTAGCATTATTGAAGTATAGAATATTATTTGAACAAATTAGTATTTATAAACGGAAACTATTCTGTTCCAGAATTGTTGTTCAAGTGAACCGGGGTTCGAACCAAAACCTTGGGTTCAGGAGTTCAGAGAACCGGTCAGCGCGAACCGAACCTTAAGTTTTATTGTACAACGTGTTTGAACCTTCGGACCAACCTTCTGCAAAATTTGGAGGTTTGCAGACTTGGTTCTGACTAGCTTTTTCTCTTTCAAAATACAGAAAAACAACTCAAAGCTAATCTTAAAGGAAACTCTTTCGTCATATGTCTGATGGCCAAATCTTGTGGTTGTAAAGTGAAGTGAACTTTGTATTTGAGTGAGAGTGCGCTCTTTGCTATATGATTCATTCAGAACAAACAAAACTAGTTCTCGAGAGAAAGAGAAGAAGACAGAACACTTAAAGCAGCGATGGTCACACCTAACGCTGGGGACGAAAACATAAGTATTTACACAACACGAGACGAAACGCATGCCGGTAAACGGAGTAGGAAGGCAAACAGCTTTTCAGTCGCTGCACAAGCTCGGATATCTAGACTGAACGATGGCGCTGTTGACAGCTTCGACAGGAAATTAGGGCAGCTGCTTGGCTCTAACCCGCTCCGACTGACTCTAAGTACTCTGATTTCATGCTGGCACTAAAAATTATTTAACAATTAGGGTATTCACTTTGTTGAGCATATAGGCATGAGCAGGTTTGCCTGAGGCTAGTACATGAGCAGCCCTCTGGGACGAAATTTGTATACAATTACGTTTGACACTCGAAGGTTTGAGAAAAAAGTTAAAAAAGGAGAGATGGGGTTTTGAGCTCAGTAGGGGTTGTGAGCCACCAGATATGGGCCACAAAAAAAAAAAAAAATATACAACTTTTTTTTTATATAAAGTAGTTCCTCTTATTACCTAACTTTGGCAACCTATTAGTCAACGTGTTCTTAAAGTTTGTGCACCAGAACGGGGTTTTCTTTTTCAAAAAAAATGTTTTTTTACATTTTGACTTTGAATCCAAGTAAAATTTTTTTAGTACCTAAAGTAAGTATGCAGGAAATATCTTTGGTCAATTGCTTTTTTGATAGAAATATGAATTTATAAAAAAAATCTTATTTTGGGTTTCTTGACGTCAACTAAAAAAGAAAAGAGAGATATGGGGATTGTGGAGCCACTTGCCCCAATAGTCGGTTTTGACTTGTAAAATAGGGTAATTGCACGATCAAAAAACAGGAGAATCGGTCCAAAGAAGTAAAAAAACATTAAAAGGAAAGAAAAGAACAGACACCAGCAAAAAGTGCTCGCATATAAAATAAAACAAGCCCGCTGCCGTTAATCTATTTTCACTTTTCATTAATATTTTAATTCAGAATATGAGATAAAATGGTCAATTTTTCTATTTAATGAAGAATAAATGTTAAAATACGAATTTAAACTTATAAATGGGTGGCTCCCCAACCCCAAAATTTTCGAAGTGTCAAAATATCACTTTTTTTCAATCTGAAATGAAAAACCCCTAAAATTGGTTTTTTACAACTAATGATAAGGAAAGTTAGGGTGTCACATTGATCGACACATGAGACATGATGGTCAAGAAGTCCTGTTTTTGTTATGCTTTGAATTTGAATAGATTATCTAACTCAGAATTTCATGGGGAAATGCAGGCCTACTAGATATTATATGGGTTATGTCGAATAGTGTGAAGGCAGCCTTAAATGTATCTTTTAACTCAAATACGAAAGATTTACAGAACGCAAAAATATTGATTTTTATGGTTATAGTTTAAAAACAAAACTATGATCACAACCCCACTCTCCTTATAAATAAAAAATGCCAACTAAAAGTGATATATTTTGCTATTAATAATCTGCACGTTTTACTGTTTCGATTTTGCTGATGTATGCCTACAAACTTTAGATACTTTAGGACGATGTCGCTTGCATTTATTCTTGCCGTCGAGGAGACATCTAAAAATATTGGCACACTGTTTGGGCACAAGTCCCGACTTTTTAGTCAGGGTCTGAGTCGAGCAAGCTGTGCACAATTATGTTCAGAGTAAATTGTTGTTGAAAATGTTAATTTCACAGACAGGTATATAGCAGACTGTGTATGTTTTGCGGCAAAGACGTGGACAATGTCAACATACCGACAGTATACAAGCTTATTCTGCGCTCCTTTACAACAACAATGAAGTGCAAAATGAGCGTGGCTAAACACACGCACGCAACGCCAAAATGATCATGTGTGTTTTAACGTCCCCTGATATAAGGGCACTATCGCTAAATCCACTAAAAATTTAAAGGCATCGAAAATTTGATCTGTAATGATCATTTCTCCATGGTCGCTGGTCAGCGTTCAAAGAAGCTGGTTCGAATCGCTTTATTTTACCATTATTACCAATACACACACATTATTTGACCTCGCTCTTGTTGACCAATCCTAATTTAAAGTTGTTGTGGCTCAACGTTTACGCACTGGCTATTCGGAGCCAACAACAAAACCTTCACTCGGAAAGAAAGAGTAGAGAGAACACACATGAAGTTGTTGTTGCTCTACGCGAGCTAAGATAGCCCTGCTGTGCGTGAATGGGCTTGACTTATCTAGTGCTTCGAAGAAAAAAGATTGAATATATGAATATTGCAGCGAATTTAGGTCAAGTCAGTTGCGTTCCCCTTGGTGGATTAGCCGAGCGGAAATAATTTTGGTTAGGTGATCGAGGAAATGCAATCCCGCCGTTGTCTTGGCACACCGAGCGATAAATAGAAGAAGAAAGAAGTTCTGGATTTCAATCATCTACTTGGCGGATTATCCAGAACTTCTTTCTTCAGCACGTGTCTTGTCAGTTCAAGTGAAAAAACTAGAGGGACTTTAAGTTACAGAAATTAATCGGGCAGCAGAGTACTCGACTTGTTACATGAAGAACCTTACTATTTATATCAAGAACAAACGCAGCAATTCCCGTGCTTAAGCTCTACAACTTACTTAGACCGCACAGCTATGGGACTGCCTGGTATATCCACCGGGTTGGCATTATTATTATTCGTGGTAGAAGCTCGTCTACCATTGCCCGATTTATAGGAGAAGATTGAATCGTTCTCCAAATCGTTTTCAATCTAGAATAAATTAAAATTAATATTCAACGCTTGATATTGTTCTCGGAAGTTATTGGGGACTAACCACTTGTCTTTTATAGGACAATCGTTCGCTGGATACAGAACCGCATGACGAACTCTCTGATACCGCCTGCGTCACAGTGGTTACTGTGGGCGGACTACTGGGACCAGGAAAACGTTTGGAACACACCTGGGATTGAATGTGCTCACAAATGCGACGAAAACGACGTATGTTTCCTGAGAAGAAAATAATACGAAATCATTATAAGTTTGCTTTTGTGTATAGCTTAAAACACCTACCTGATAGTAGAGTAAAAGTTAAAGCAAACAGCATATCTGCTATATCACCTTGCTTGCAAATGGCACTAATATCCACCTGAAAAGAGAAGCAAGAGATGCCTTAGTATGAAGTATTAAAGAAGGAGTGCATAAAACCTACCTGAAACTTGACATGTCGTTGAAACATAACAGGCCCATTGCCATTACGTTTGTACTCCACCCGAAATGAAGTGGGTGACACCACGCTATGAGATAGTTCAGCCATCTGGAAACACAAAGTTTAATCAGTTTTTGAAAGGATTTGGCTTTAACTAGACTTACCGATAGAAATGCATGAATCAAATGCGCTTTAACTGTGGCAATGGGTTTACCCTTCACCAATATGGTAAAAGTTTCATCCTTCTCTGTGGTAATCAAATTACCAAACCAAGAACGCTTAGTCAGCTCAGGCGAGGATTCGGGCGTCAGATGTACCTCATCCGCTGAAACTAAGGAACAGAAAGTAAATATCCCGCAAACTTCAAAGCTTTTAAGGTACCCCGCTTCGAGTACCTACCTTGCATTTTTCTACGGTGAAAACGCGGACTGCCCAGAAAACTGTTTTTAATATTGGTCAGGCGAGTCTTCCACAGTTGTCCTCCAGGACTGTTACACGGTGAGCCCGGCATTCCCGGACTGCTGTTGTTCATCATGGGGGAACCATTGGGATTCACAACTGTCGGGAGGGAAAGAAAGCATATCACATTATTAGTATCGCGGTGACCTCTTCAGCTGTACCACAAAGGGTCTACGGGGCATGCACACACCACTATTCGACTCTGGATCGTGGAACATACTAATGGCAATTGTCGGACCTGAGTTGGCACGATGATGTACTGATGGGGAGGCCGATTGCGAACTGCTGGAATTGCCACCTGGACTACCGGGTGGTATACCCACACAATCCCCGCGTTCTCGTGCGGAGCTGCCGCCTCCTCCAGCATTTCTATCCTGACGCGTTGATTCACGTCGTTCCAGACGTGGCTCCCTGACCACCACCACATCCCCTTCAATGCTCTTCTGGGAACTGTGTGAGGGTGTGCGACTAACTGAGGAATGATGCACTGAACCCGAACGTTCACGATCTCCATACTGAGAGTGTCGCGTGCCCGCCGCTGGCGATGAGGGTCGCGATATGGCATTGGCCTGCTGTTGGGCTGAGCTCATGGGTGAATTACAACGCGTGGGACTGTGATATGAAGAACTTCGCACCGACGAGGAGACAGTAGTGGGTGAGCGTCGTTGATGATTTCGTGTGCTGCTGTACGAACGGAAACTGGAATTGAATAGAATTAGAGAGAAGTTAGTCGATGCGGACGGAAGGAAAAGGTCTACCCACTTGAAGGCCTGTCTACGCGGCGTTAGAGGTGAACCCTCTGAGATCTGTCCATAACTGGGTGCATTGGTGCCATTTATACGACATGTATCCAAGCGTTTTCTGGGCGGATCTACAGCATCTAGTTCGCTGCGTGATTTTTGGGCTATTTCATCATCATCTTCCAGGGCAGGTCGTCTACGCTTGCGCTCCAGTAGAAGGAAATAAATAACCTTCTCTGTATTGTGACTGGGGAAAAGAGAAATAACAGGATTAATTAACTTTTGCTTGGAATGGAGTATTAAAGGATTCTAAATAAATATATCCTGAAACCCTTGCTATAATTTCTCAATATCCGATTAGTCAAACCATACCCCTAGAGAGATAAAAGCGATAGTCGCATTGAGATTCCTATTGTCCGCATAGGAAATCACAGTGGTTAGAGCGAGACCGACATATTCCCAAGTGAGCGTAAGTGAGAGCAAGCTGCAAACTTATTTCTGACAGAAACGGAGCCGACTGCGCAAACGTCCAGTCTATATATTCTAAATTTATGTTTGTTTATAACTTTTAAAACAAGACACACACACACCACAAAGGAGTATGGTCGACTGTACAGCTATTTCAAGAACCTCGCGGTTTTATCATCAGCAGGCTTTGCCTATCTTCTGCAAGTTGTCAGAGGCCATCTCATGCCAGCATTGCTATGACTGTTTAGGAGTTCCAAAGCCAGCGCAAGTGCAATACAGACAACTCCAAATTGACAGAAGACTTTGTGAATGTGGGTCGAATTTTCTCCCCTCAGTTAACGCACTGCATAAATTACTCATTATTGTGTCTTCCAGCAATCTCTATAGCTGGATAACAGCAAAATGTTTCCTTGAAAAATTGTAGGAAATGGCAAACTTGACATTTATAGCCGCTTGAAAAATATTTAACAGAACATCTTTTTAAAACGAACCCCTATCAACTTTTTTCCGGTTCAGGTTTGGGTTCGGGAAGAAAAAATTTGCTCTGCTCCGGTTCAGGTTCGGTTCGGACTTTGCAAAAATTCCGGAGTCGGAGACTGGGTAACAAATTTTCGAGCTTGACAGGGTACCTTCATGAACAACGTATGGAATGGCGAGCTAGCATATTGCTCTATTGCACACTTTTGTAAATTCACATTAAGAGCACTGCTTTTACTTTTCTGTGTGGCGGTTGAGCTGACAAAAAGTTGAGTTGAAAAAAAACAAGATGGAGATTAAAAAAGAAACCCAACTCTTCCTTCTCTTTGCCGAAACCCGGTCTTGGGTCTGGTATAAAGCAAATATTATCCGATTGAGAACAACTTTACTCATTTTAATAACATTTGGAACATTGTTATTAGCTACGGTAAATTTTTTCGGTTGTTCTCTTGTGCTCTTTTGTTGTGCTTTGTCGCGTCGTTTCAGTGTTTTTGTAGGAACGCAATGTGTTTGTTTAGCTTTTTTATGTTTCTTTAATTATTAATTTCATTCTTTTTATACTTAATCTTACTTATGGGAACATCTTAGCAGTGTGAGCTTCAGAACTTGTAGTTTTATTTTGGTGATCTGTCAAAGCATAGAGACGTCAACGTTTGAGATTAAACTCATACAAAAGTCCCGGCTACATATTTTATCACTTTAAAAAACTAAAAAATATAATATTAAAAATTTTCTTAAAAGAAACGATAGGCAAAAAAGAGTATATTGGTTGCCAAAAATGAGAACATTTCCTTAAGTTTGCAAGCTTTATTTTAAGATCAACTTAAAAAAAGGGACGGCCTAGAAGAAGATAAAGAAGAATTTGGTAGTAGACGAGAGAGAGGAGATGTACGTTATAAACGGTGCATAAAAATAGTATATGTAATAATACAAAAAGTATTATTATAAAAATTTAAAATATTAGAAGTCGATTTCTCTACTTGAAGTATTTTTGCCACATTCTTCCTTATACAGACCTGACCACTGTAAACCTGTGCAATAAATCAAGTGGATGTGGAAAGAATGTAGGAAACAGTCAAAAGCTTTTTCAGATAGCTAAGTTTTACAAAAGTTTGTTGGCTCTGCCCAAATTAATTCCATCACCTGGTGGTGAAAAGGTTCCCACTTCACAAGCAATTTTATTTAAATTTCTCGGGAAAGAGATCAGCAATAACTAATAAAATTGAAAAATATACAAACAAATACAGATGATTCGTTCGATATATTTGACAGACTCTGGTCGCCCCGTTGCAGCGATAGCAGTCCATCGATATCGGGTGAAGCTGTCATTAAGAAATACAAAGTACCTAAACTCAGGTGATTAACATATTTGCGGGAAGTTTACTCTTTTGCATAAAGGAAAAGGTGATGTGAGGTTCCTAGGTATGGCTGTCGAATATTATCGTTTATCGATATATCGATATTATTGTTGGAAGAAAAGATTATGCAGATATGATATTTTGTGTGCCGTAATAGGCGATTATCGATATTCTTATAAATGATATATCAGAAAATTACTATGGTATGAGGTGCAAATTAAATGGAGAGCGTAATAAATCATCTCATAATACAACTAAAATCGCAATTAAAACTAATCATACACATATGGATACAGCAATACATGTACACAATAGCTTATTGGAGAGCTAATGCGGATGAATTGTTAATGCAGTCTGAAATTAAGTTTCGATACTTAATGGCTCATGGAAAGTGAGTACCATCAGATCGCAGCAGAATGACTGGGAAACACATTAAGCAGCGGGGTTTCTTAAATTCTTGGTCATAAACTACTATAGGTGAAGAGCAAAAGATAGAATAAAGTTAATTGATATTTTTTGTAAACAGAATCTCAGATAAGATACAAATTTAGTTCACACATGAAAACAAGCTTTTAAGGTTTAAAGTAAAAGAAAATCTCACTATCAATGTACTTTCAAAATACTATAAAGGGCAAGATAATTTAAAAACGAATATTCAACTCTTTGAATATTCTCTCCGTACCGTGTCGACACTTGCATTTAATTGTATTTTGAATCAATTTTCGGGGCTGAACATTGTCAATTTGAAGCTTTTTGAACAATTCGCTGCTCTGCATTAAGTGAAAATGTTTTTTGGTCCGGCCTTTTTAATACCCTTATCATTTCCTGTATGTAAGATTTCACTCTAATAAGTCCTCATTCTTTTTTTTTTACAAAAATCCGTGCTTACCACCCACTATATTATTTTTATACCCGTTACTCGTAGAGTAAAAAGGGTATACTAAAGTCGTGCAAATGTATGTAACAGGCAGAAGGAATCATTTCCGACCATATAAAGTATATATATTCTTGATCAGCATCAACAGCCGAGTCGATTTAGCCTTGTCCGTCTGTCCGTCCGTCCGTCCGGCCGTCCGTCTGTCTGTATGAACACCTAGATCTCAGAGATGGTAAGAGATAGAGGTTCGACATGTATGGGACAAATGCTTCTCTATCTTACGCAGATCAAGTTTGTTTCAAATTTTGGCCACGCCCCCTCCCCCCCCCAATTTGGAAAAACGTTATATCTCCCACAATTTTAAAGATAGGATTCGTATCTTCGTAGAGATAGTTAGTAATTAGCAAAATGAATCGCTGGAAAGAATGATAAAGATCGGATGAACGGTTCACGAGTTACAAGCAAAAAGTGAACTCAAGCCCTCCCGCTACCACCCACCAAAAAATGTTGCATACTTTTTGGATGGTCACACTAAGGAACGCGGGAGACACTGTTCAACATTTTATTTCACGAGTAACGGGTATATCGAAGTCGGTTTAGTCGACTTTAACTCACGCTTGTTTCTATTTAAAACGTTTATGTGTTGACAAAATATAAATTTCATTGCGCGGAGTTTTACTCAGAATGATGAAATCACATTTGTCCCTATTCAGCGCTTGGATAAAAATATGAAATTTTTGAAGAGCTCATTGAAGAAACATTTGACAATAGACTACGTTTATTTAAATAGTTTTTTTTTTAATTCAATAAAGAATGAAGTACTGAATGGTAAAAATATATGTCTATTGATTTAATTTGAATGTTTTACTGAAATTGTAGTATATATGTTTTCAAATGCTTGTCCCTATTCAAGTGCATGGCCGTGTATGTTCAGAGTAGTTTCAGAAAACAAAGTCATTTAAATCTTGAAGTTTTCCTGCTGAAAAGAGAAGAAATAATGGCCACTAGAAATGGTAATTAGCAGTTTTATGGTGAAAACGTTCCATAAAACCTTTTTGGTTTTCTTAAGGTTTAGAAAATAACGATATATCGATGTTTTTTTTGACGATATATAATATGAAATCGATATTGAAAATTTTGATTTTTGATATTATCAATATTGATATTTCGAGAAATATCGACAACCCTAGTTCTAGGCCAACGGTGGACGGTATTTTAAAGCCGATATATTTTGTTTCCCATTGTGGCATTAAATCAGCGATTGACACGCGAGGTACGCAGGGCCCAAACACATTTCGCTATTCACACCGACACGAGCTGAACGCATGCTGGCCAGCGGTCGATAAAGTAGGTCATTTTCTCTTACCAATATACTGACTTTTTTGTATCGATCTTATTGACAAACCCTGCTCTAGATAACGACTGTATGGAAATGAACTACATTCTTGGACGGGGCGTAAGCCATTTTAAAAATCACGTGATGTACCGGCGTAGTTTGAATCCTACTACACTACTTCACAATCGCCATATTTATTATTTGTTGTTGGGAAAGTGGTGCACCGCGACCAATTTTTGTCTATTGTGCCCCCTTACTGAGTTTACAACTCTCAATCTCTAAACTCACAATCGCCATAAAAATTAAAAGAAATTTTTTAATAGAATGAGAAATCATAAAAATAGACAGAAAGAGATGCTTTCTATTTCTAATAATTCTTCAATAAATTTAGCAACTAAAAAATTCCTTCAGCTAACATTTTATTAATCCCAAAGCAAGTACTAAAAGTTGCTCACCTCGCACTCAGCAACTCCTGTATGAGCTTTTCCTTCTCCTTAAAACAACCCAGCGAGCAAATGGCATTTAAAACATCTGGATCCACAGCTGTGGCTGTGGGTATAACATGTGTTTGGACCACCTCCATCATTGGCAATTCCAGTTCCAGTTCACCTTTGCCACCGGCTGTTACCCAGGGATGGCGATTTATTTCAGCAAGCTGAGGACACAAGCAGAAAAAAACACATTGAATTGACTAAAGGTCAGCAGAGCAAAGTCGTTTGTATCACTCACCGTTAGACGCCTATCCGGATTCACTTCAATCATGCCACGTAATAGACTCTGACAGTCGGGGGGCACAAAGTGTGGTATGTGAAAGACGCCACGCTTAACTTTCTCCAGCAATTGTCGTAAGTTGTCATCATCGAAGGGCAATGCACCCACCAGCAGGGCATACAGAATGACTCCACATGACCAGACATCCGCTTTGCGGCCATCATATTTCTCACCCTTGTAAAAAAAAAAGAAGAATGGCAAAATTCAAAATTCGTCTCAAAACTTTAGTATTTATTTAAGCAAAAAAGAAAAACCAGAACATTTCTTCAGCTAGTCCAGTCAGCAAGCCCATTTGATGTCCATCAAATGCCAAGAGCTCTGAGAGTGGACGGTTATTGACTTGGCAGGTAAATGGCACAATGACTTACAGTTTGTTGCCCACGAGTGTGCCAGCTAGCTGAAGGTACCAACAATAATTATTGTGGCACACGCACACACAGAATGCCTGAGATATGTAATTCGTATTTCAAAATAAACTTTGTGGTAGGTTAAAGTTGACAGTTGAAGAGGCGAAGGTTGCATACAAATTGTATCCGACTCTAAAGCCTACCAATCCTTCAATTGACAACCCACTTTTTGAATTAGAAGACTTCAACTACCCTTTCCTGATTGGCAATTTCCAAAGCTTATACAATTTACAGTCGATTACCTGCAATACAATACTTTTTGGTGTAATCTTAACCCTTTAACCTCCCCTCTCCATAAGCAATTTACTTTGAGATTGATAAACGACCACTTAAGTGATTGAGTGTTTTTTGGGCTTTCCAGGTTTCCAATATCAAACGGAAGTGCGAAGAAGTGGAAGACTTATGCGTCAGACATCAATTATAAGCAAAAATCCCTGACAGAACGCCGAGTGTTGAATATTTATAAGGCATCACGTAGCAGCACAGCAAATTTATAACCAACCGGAGAACGGGAGATGAGTTAAAACTGCAGTGCGAAACGAAAATATATTTTTTAAAAATTCTGCTTATGAATTTATTACACGCCAAAGGGAGCTCGGTTGTACGTGAGTGTAGTGAAGCTTACTTTTTGGAGTTTCAGAAATCACATGCGCACATGACAAGGATGACGGCCTGGAATACGCATTTGCATAGAAGGCAAAAGATGACATTTGCATGAGGATATTATACAGACATGGTGGAGGAATACACTAAGCCAAAGTGTGAAAAGTGAACTAACAAGACGCGGAAAATAGTAGGAACAAAGGATGAATTATCGATTTATGTTTGATTGAAAAATTAATAAAAGGCGAAAATTAATGGTAACCTTAGGCCCAGAAAAACTCGCTAAGTTACATTAGAAAGGCGACTAAAAAAAACAAAATTTATAGGATCTTTCAAAAGTCGGGTAGATTTTATATAACCCTACTAGCTGAACCCGCCGCGACTTTGTCCTCGTCCAAGATTTTAAGAAATTGTGTTGTTTCCCGTCCATCCCGTCCTAAAGGACCTAACGAAATTTTCTCTGCACTCGAAAATTCCGGAATTATATGTTAGTCCCTGCCAGTCAAGTGGATGCTGAAAGCATACCTCTCGCACGACCACATAGTGTATTTCGGGTCTAGCGATATTATATGAAGAATGTGAATTTCAGAGCAGCATCAGCACTCTTCAATTATATTTTTACTTATAGCTCTAGAGCCAATGACTAAGAACTGCCTTTAAGTACTTCAATATTTATTAACAAAAAATTATTATTTAACAGATGTTTTTTAATCTTAAGAAATAAGTATATGTGCATTTTTATATAGTTCTTAAAATTTTTGTATTAAGTTCAAACTTTTGATCAACTTTAATAGTTAATGTGCTTTCCTTTTGCCTCTAAGACTTTTGCAAGGCGGTTTGGCATGGAATCTGCCAGATTTTGGAGAGTTTCATTGCTTATTAACTCCCATTCTGCAAGCAAAGCGTACTTTAAATGTAATTGAGTCGAACTGCCTCCCACCTTTATAAATCCTGGCTGAGAGGATACCCCAGAGGTCCTCAATTGGGTTCAAGTCAGGACTGATAGCCGGCCACTCCAGTACAGGTATTTTTCTTGAAGAAAAATAAGCCTTTGTGGCTTTTGATGTGTGGATTGGAGCGTTGTCCTGTTGAAAAATCCATCTATCTTCGTAAAGATCGTCTGCAAAATCTATTAATTCACTCTCCAGCAATTGAATATAGATTTCTGAGTTTGTTCTTATTGGAATAAAACATAGCCGAGACTTTCCTGCATATCCGAAACAGGCCCAAATCATCAGTGATCCACCGCCGTGATTCCTCTTATGGCGAGTTTCTCTTGGTTTTCTTAAGTCACGCCAATACTTATGACAGCCATCAGGACCATCAAGATTAAACTTTTTTCATCCGAAAAAATAACGTTTCGGAATTCTTCGGTCCAAAATTTGTACCTGTCAGCAAACGCCAAACGAGCCTTAAGATGGCGTGGCAATAGCATCAGTACAGCCACCCGGGAACTATGTTTAAGGTTACAATTTTCAGTTAAAATTTGATGGATCCGTCTTCTACCGACATTGAGCTCTAAATGACGTTTAATGCCTGTACAAGACATTTGATTGTTTACAGCCAGGCGCTTAATCTCACGCTTGCACCTATCGTCGATGTGGCTCGGTCTGCCACTGCGTTTAATCTGACCATAGGAGCTTGGATTTTTAAGAAATTAGCTATCGTATTTCTGTGTCGAGACACTCTGGAAGCTATTTCAGTGATGGTAGCCCCACCTTCGTTCAATCCTTGGATTCGTCCGCGTTCCTCAGCTGATAAATGTGTTCCACGCGGCATTCTTAGGAAAATTTAAAAAATTTTTTTTGGTTTCTGCAACAACTACTTAATTTACTCTCAACTTTTCATTTTTATCAAAACACATCCAATTTGTTGCACGCCGACCATTAAATGCACACTAATTGGTTTTTGCACATAAACTTATTTCCTAAGAAAATCAAATCTCGCCACTCAAATGTGTGATAACGGTACTAAGAATGATGACCAAAGAAGAATTATGCAAAAGCATTCTAAAAATAGATAACAACAAAAGACTTTTGCATACCTAGAACATATGTTCTGTTACTATTGAGGAAGAGAAACGAAGAACATATTTGCACATATACTTATTGCACTGAGGTAT
>JAEIFU010004210.1:0-18105 GCA_018904235.1 Lordiphosa stackelbergi | reverse complement strand
CGAAAAACAATCAAAAAAGGTCATTTCTGATTTTGTTTTGTTTTAAAAAGATAAACCAAAATATCCAAATTATTAAATATTCTAAACATGGTGCCATAATACCTCGTTCGAGACGTTATCTATATCATTAAAGATTTATTGTGGGGCTGCCTTCACACTGTTCGACTCGACAACATGACAATCTATTATAGATACATGTTCGAAACATGAAAATATGTCGAATGATGCATTTAGTAAATTCATTAATTTTTTTTTTTACTCTGTACCGAAGGTACATAGAGTATATTAAGTTTGTGCAAAGTATGTAACAGGGGGGAGTCTTTTCTGGGCCTCTCTAAAGTATATATATTCTTGATCAGCATCAACAGCCGAGTCGATATAGCCATGTCCGTCTGTCCATCTATCTGTCCGTCTATCTGTCGATCTGTCCGTCCGTATGAACAAACAGATCTCTAGAGATGGTAAGAGATAGAGGTTTGACATATATGGGACAAATGCTTCTTATACTTGCAGGCAGATCAAGTTTATTTTCAATTTTTGCCACGCCCCTCCCGCCCCACAATTTTGAAAAAACGTCATATCTCCCACAGTTTTGTAGATAGATGATTTGTACCTTCTTGAGATAGATAGTCATTAGGAATATGTATCGATTTGCCAAAGAAATGATAAAGATCGGACGAGCGGTTCTCAAGTTACGAGCAAATAAGTGAATCTGAATCACTCCCGGCCACCCCCGCCACCCACCACCCACCCTTTCAGGACCAACGCCGCACAATCTTAGAGAGAATAGAGAGGGAGGGGGGGGGGGAGAGAGAGAGGGGAAAAAAGAGAGAGAGAGAGAGAGGTACAGAGTATATTATGAGTCAGGACTTGACCGACTTTCTCACTTGTTTTTTTTGAGAAGAAAATGGTTTTTAGTTTTTAATGTCAAAGAAAAAAAAAAAAAACCGCGATTACGAAAGCCAAACGAAAATACAGAAATATTAAGCGTCGAATTAATATTCATTGGTCATTATAAATTAAAATTCGTGAGGTTTTAAATTTTATGCTTCTGGATTAAGGGTACAATCATCGATGCCGGCATGTCAAATGATATGGCGTTTAATCTCACAAAGTTTTTAAACTTTCTTGGGATGCCTCTAGGCTCACCATTTAATTTGGCGAACATACCTTCTTGGGGACGAGTTAAGTTCAGCTAGCATCTTTATAAATTCATTCTTACCGAAACGAGGCCAAATAAAATCGCATTCCTTTTTAATCGATGAATTAAAAAGATAATTTATTTATGATAATTGACGTACTGCAAAGTGTAAAAGTTTGGTTTCGGTTTTTAATTTTTGTCGTTTGGGAACGACCACTGTGCTATGGTAAAAAATAATAAAATATTCAGGCTAGTCCTAGATGAGGAATAAAGATTTTTAGAACATTCTCTTGGCGTTCTTCCGAATGATGGGGGATGCAGGGAGATTTAATAGATAACTCATGTGGTCCAGTAAACTTGTATCATGTAAATCGAAGAATGAAATGGAAGAAAAGGTAAGAAGATTGCTAAATGGTGTAAGCACACTAAGGGCCGTTTTCTCATGTTTCCTGTTTTTGCTCAAATCGAAATCCACCTAGATTTCGCAACTTAGGTGGATTTTTGTGCAATCGGTTATCTCATGTAGATGGATTATGAATTTGGGCATTTGCACTACGGTCACACAGGCAAGGTCTGAAAAGCATAGGTAAGTTGAAGTCCTATTGGACTCGCTAGTTCATCGATATGTCCTTGCGCATTAATTTTAAAAAAAGAAGAGCAAGCATTTCAAGAGGAGGAAAATTTATTGTCGCAAGCACTTGTGACTATGGTTGGAGATTTAGAAAGAGGACTGTAGCTTAGTTCACACAGGCAAATAATTGAGATAAATTTTAATGAAAATTTTGGTATATAGGCCAAGTTAGGAACTTTTCAGCCTAATTTGTTCAAATTAATTGCATGTGAAATCATAGTTTAAGTTTTAAATGCAGTAAAATCAATAATCAAGGCAATTTGAATCACGGTTTAGCCAAATTAGTTGCCTGTGCGAACTCAAGCAAATGACCTAGAGCAATTAGTATGAGCATTGTCTTCAGCAATGTCTGCAGGTGTCTTGTGTACCAAAGGCACATACAATATTTTCAATTTTTGGTTTAAGTATGCTCATTCAGATTTAACTTTTTTGCAGCAGTTGTTTTTTATTTCAACATTTTTTGTGTGTGACCATATGCGCGCACTCATAAAAATACTTAATATGGTGTCATGTACATTGTTTTCAAATCAATGAGGATGAAGTACCTTTGCTACGAAATCCATCTAGATGGTTAGCCTTGAACATGAGCAAACGAAACGCATACAAATCCACCTAGATTTGCAAAAACAGCAACATGAGAAAACGGCCCTAAGATATCCTTTAGCCCACTGAACGTGTACCTATCTCTCTAGAAATACGTTACAAGGAGCTACTACCGCTGCCATTAGGGCAGGTAAGGTTAGAGATAGGTTAAGATGGCTTGGGACAGTAAGACTTAGGCCAAGTTAGGCCCATTGTGATTCCATATAATTTCCTATTAAAACCAAGGGGGTTCCCAGGACAAAACCACTGTACCGACGCGTCAGTGACGTTACGACTTTCAGTACAGGCAGCTCAGCTTATTTAACTATAAAGTCGAGCAGGTTTTCCAAACATAAATATACCAGGACGACTCGGCATATCGGCAGTAAATAAAGCGTAGAGAAAAGAGCTAAGCATAATTCTTTGAGGGATTGATCCTTCTACAGCTGGAACTATAGCCTTCCTGAAGTATTGAAAAATATCTGTCATTTAGGAAGCTTTTGAGCACCCCATGAAATTGGGAGTTGGCAAAGGATACCCTTGTGCCAAGCACAATCTAATGTCTGTTGTCATAAGCCTCGGCAGGTGTCCCAAGCAATCTGCGAAACCCAAATTGATGATTGGGAATCGCCTTTTTCCACTTTATCCATCTTCATCAATCTAGCTTTCTTACCAGTCTTCGAAATGAGTACCACTTTCGCTTTTTTTCACTGGAAAGAATAGAATTGAATAACAAAACCACAAATACCATAGCCTTAATAGGAAATGCTTTGATGGTTATGCCATCCAATCTTGAGAGCTTTCATTTCCTGGTTTATTTTTTCTAGCGTAAAATTATGCTTTAATTAAGGTGTTGGGAACGATTCCCACTTGCGGATCTGTGACCAGATTCCCATTTTCATCCTTGCATTGTGTGACTCTGGGTTTGAAACTTTTAGTTAAACGTCTAATCTTTTTACTAGATTTTAAGTCTCACTCTTGTCGAATATCATTACGACTTCCTCGCGCAATTCGCATTTCGTGTGATTAGCTTGCGAAAATTTGCTAACGGTCCTTCAGCCGGACATTCTGCAAACCCTATTTGGTATGAAGGCGGAGATTGTAAATGTAAAATTGGCTATACAGCCCCAAGGGACCAAGCTTATCAGAATCTCTTGGCGTGTATGCTTATAATTTTTTAGGTTAAGAAAAATTATCTACAGTTTGACGCCGAATCTGAATGGCAAGTTTGAGAATTTTCTTCAAGGCAAATTACTTCACAGCTGGCGCCAATAGCTGGTGAAGGTAATCAGATGTGAAAAACCATTTTTATTAAAAAAAAAAAAAAAAAATTTTATAGAAAAAAATTTAATAAGAAAAAAAAATTTATAAGAAAATATTTAATAGAAAAAAAAATTTTATAAGAAAAATTTTATGAAAAAATTTTATAAGAAAAAAATTTATTAAAAAATTTTATAAAATTTTTTTTTTTATTTTAAAAAGAAAAAAAAATATTATAAGAAAAATTTTATAGAAAAAAATTTTATAAGAATTTGTTTTTTTTTTTTGAAGTCCCGTACGCAGAACAGTGGCGTAGATAGGGGGTATTGATTAATATCAATCCCCCCCATTGAGTTTAAAATCGGAATTACACGGGACGAAATCGAAGATGAACAAAGCATATAATCTAAAAACTTGACCTAATTTGTTAAAACAAATAATTTAATATATAAGATAAGGTTATAATAAGGAATACTTTTTCCTAACTTCTCTCAGAAACTTGTCAAAAAATTTCCTTCGATAGATCGCGATTTATAAAGAATTTTCATGGAAATCAATCGCAGGGTACATGTTTTTTACATACATGTTTCAAATGATGTTGGAAAAATTCAGGTTTTATAAAAAATATGTATTTATGCTATTCATCCGATGTCAAATAAATAATAAAAGTAACAATTTTGTGATGACTTAAGAATAGTACGCAGAATGACAGACGTCACAGTATTTTACATAGATAGAAACACTTTCTGACAACACATGAGCATCAAAGCAAAGCCAAGGTGTTTCCAATTATTGGAAATACTGTGACGAGAGGAAATTTCTATCTTTCTGCGTACTGGGCTTTAACAACAAAATTCAATTCCATTCCCATTTTCCTAGCTTAGGTCTCACAGGCAAATAATTTGCCCACATATTGACGAAAGCTTGGTTAAATAGCCGTGATCGCAGATTTTGCATGACTTAATCTAAAACTATTGTTTCCTAGGTGATGAAACGGTACCTTATAGGCAACCAGCTCTTTTTGATGTGTAATGCATAAGTTGCTTTCAGTTGTGAACAAGCGCAACTTTTTTCCGACCTAGACGCAGCTAAACTAACAAATTATTGTTTCCTGATCAAATTTGGCCCGAAAATTCCCTAATTATTTTTAGAATATAATCCAAACTCTTATTAAAATTGGTCAAATTATTTTCCTGTAGGAAGTTAACACGACTTGAATGTTTATTGTTTTAGCGGATTGTGTATAAATACTTTTAAAATCTGTCGATTTAAAAAAATTTTTGACAGCGGCGCTTTTTTTTCCATATTTTGCTTCAAAATTATTTTCCCCTTGACAACATTAGTTGAAAATTTTGAAAATATTTGACAAAAATTGTGGAAACGGAATTTGTAAAATTTTTTGACATATTGCTCTTTTCTGCGGTCAAGCGTGGCAGTTCGCTCTTTACATCCAGCAAGATCATTTTTATGTTTTGTGTGTGTGTGAGTTTTTGAAAAAACCTTTTTAACCAGATATTATTTTATGAATCATCCTTTTATGACCACTCAGTCTGCCCTGCACTTCCAAAATTTTTTATACTATAAAAAAGCATTTAAGTTCGAATTAAAATTTTAAATTTTGATTTAAAGATAAAGATTAAAAAGAAACCATGACTGATCGCCAAAACTTTATTGCCTGTTAATTCTTGATAGTCAAGTTTTTTAGCTGGGGTAATAATTCGCGTTCTATCGAAAGAAATTTTTTTTTAATTCTCTGATAGAATGCCGGAATACTAGACTATTACCGATAACAATAAATAAAAATGAAAAAAAAAACACAATAAAAAGTTGGTGTAGCTATTAATTACAACAACAATTAGAAGTTTTACCATTCCCTTATTCACTTAAGTTTTTCTTTTATAATTTCCATTTTAAGAGCTATATTTCCCCCCTTTATTCAGTTTAAATTGTATGTTGTATAGTGTACAAATCAAACTAATGCTATAACCCTGTATGTATTGTACTTCTCAAATTGCTATCATTGTCGTCAAATGCCTCGTCATCAACGTCGTCGCTCGCTCGTTGAATTAACGCGCTTAGAGTTTCCGCTACACCGAGGTAACGCACACACACACTCTAAGAACTCCTTTTCCCCACACTGTACACCCCAATTCATAGTACCCGATTCACACCTTCTTATTATCTTACCTATTTAACACCCACTTTGATTTCTCCCTTTCATTTAGCTCCCTCGGGACCACCCGTTGGTTTTGTGGGCTCTGCCAGATCCATGTCTGAGATCATTACCCAATGGCAACCGCCCTTGGAAGAGCATCGTAATGGTCAAATATTGGGCTATATCTTACGCTATCGCTTGTTTGGTTACAACAATGTACCCTGGTCATATCAGAATATCACCAACGAGGCTCAACGCAATTTCCTCATACAAGAGCTCATCACCTGGAAGGATTATATAGTACAAATTGCCGCCTACAACAACATGGGTGTGGGCATCTACACCGAGGGTTCGAAAATCAAAACCAAAGAGGGTGTACCCGAGGCTCCACCCACACAGGTGAAGGTAAAGGCTTTAAACTCAACAGCCGCCAAAATCAGTTGGACTCCACCCAATCCTCAGCAGATCAATGGCATTAATCAGGGTTACAAAATACAGGCCTGGCAGCAGCGTTTAATAGAGTCCGAATGGAGGGATATGGAGAAACGCATGATGACGGTGCCACCGAGTTTGATAGATCCCTTGGCCGAACAGACAGCCGTTTTGGGGGGCTTGGATAAATTTACGGAGTATAATATTAGTGTTTTATGCTTCACCGATCCGGGCGATGGGGTGGCCAGTCAACAGGTGCCGGTTAAGACTTTGGATGATAGGCCCGATGAAATAACGGCCTTACATTTCGATGAAGTTTCGGATCGCTCGGTCAAGGTGTTGTGGGCCCCACCCCGATATGCCAATGGTATACTAACGGGTTATACTGTACGCTACCAGGTTAAAGATCGTCCGGAAACCATGAAGGCAATTAATTTAACAGCAGAGGACACCCAACTGACGGTGAATCAGCTGCAGGCCACCACTCACTATTGGTTTGAGATATGCGCCTGGACCAGGGTGGGCAGTGGAGTAGCTAAAACGGCCACCATACAATCCGGAGTGGAGCCGGTATTGCCACATCCACCCACCAGTTTGGCTCTGTCCAACATAGAAGCCTTCTCGGTGGTATTGCAATTTACACCAGGATTCGATGGCAACTCTAGCATAACCAAATGGAAGGTGGAGGCACAAACGGCACGTAATATGACTTGGTTTACCATTTGTGAGATAAGTGATCCAGATGCAGAGACCCTAACGGTAACGGGTCTAATGCCCTTTACGCAATATCGTTTACGTTTGAGTGCCACCAATGTGGTGGGCAGCTCCAAACCCTCGGAGGCCACCAAAGATTTTCAAACCATACAGGCCAGACCCATGCATGCCCCATTCAATGTGACGGTAAGAGCCATGAGTGCCCAACAATTGAGAGTACGCTGGATTCCTTTACAACAAACCGAATGGTTTGGTAACCCTCGAGGTTATAATATAACCTATCGTCAGGTGGAAAAGAAAAAGGGTTTGATAAAGAGCATACCACGTACGGTGGTCATAGAAGATCACACCGCCAACTCGCATGTTTTGGAATCGCTGGAGGAATGGACGGTGTATGAGGTGTTGATGAATGCCTGCAATGATGTGGGCTGTTCGCGTGACAGTGGCACAGCTGTGGAGCGTACACGTGAGGCCACACCCAGCTATGGACCTTTGGATGTTCAAGCGAATGCCACTAGCTCCACCACTGTGGTGGTACGCTGGGGTGAGGTGCCACTTCAGCATCGCAATGGACAAATCGATGGCTTCAAGGTGTTCTATGCGGCCACCGATCGAAATGGTCAAGTCTTACACAAAACCATACCCAATAACAGCTCCTTCACCACCACTTTGACAGAGTTGAAGAAATTTGTGGTCTATCATGTGCAGGTCTTGGCCTATACACGTCTAGGAGATGGGGCCTTGAGCACACCGCCCATACGTGTGCAAACCTTTGAGGATACACCGGGTGCCCCCTCGAATGTCAGCTTTCCGGATGTGACCTTTTCCATGGCACGCATTATATGGGATGTGCCCGAGGATCCAAATGGTGAAATCCTGGCCTATCAGGTCACCTACACTCTCAATGGTAGCTCGAATCTAAACTACAGTCGTGAGTTTCCGCCCTCGGATCGCACTTTTCGAGCCACCCAGCTGTTACCCGAACGCTATTACAGCTTCAGTGTGACGGCCCAGACGCGTTTGGGTTGGGGTAAGACGGCCACCGTTTTGGTCTACACCACCAACAATCGGGAACGTCCACAACCGCCCTCCCTGCCCCAGGTATCGCGCAGTCAAATACAGGCCCATCAAATAACCTTCAGTTGGACCCCGGGTAGAGATGGGTTTGCCCCCTTACGCTACTATACCGTGCAAATGCGTGAGAATGAGGGTCCCTGGCAGCCCTTGCCCGAGCGTGTGGATCCCTTATTGAGTTCGTATACCGCCACGGGTTTGAGACCACACACCACCTATCAGTTTCGCATACAGGCCACCAATGATTTGGGTCCCTCCACCTTTAGCCGGGAAAGCATTGTAGTACGCACTCTACCTGCCGCCCCTGCCGTGGGTGTGGGTGGTCTAAAGGTGGTACCCATTACCACCACCTCGGTGAGAGTGCAATGGAATGCTTTAGAAACGGGCATGTGGAATGGTGATGCCGTTACCGGTGGCTATCGCATTTTGTATCAACAATTGTCGGACTTTCCCACCGCTCTACAGTCCACACCCAAAACCGATGTCATGGGCATCAATGTGAACAGTGTGGTCTTGTCCGATCTGCAACAGGATCGTAACTATGAAATAGTGGTTCTACCGTTCAACTCTCAGGGTCCCGGTCCAGCCACCCCACCGGCGGCTGTGTATGTGGGTGAGGCTGTACCCACGGGAGAACCCCGTGCCGTGGATGCAGCTCCCATTTCCAGCACTGAGGTACGTCTACGCTGGAAGCCACCCAAGCAGAGTATGCAAAATGGTGACATTTTGGGCTATAAGATCTTCTATCTGGTCACCTATTCACCGCAAGCCTTGGAGCCGGGACGTAAATGGGAGGAGGAAATAGAGGTGGTCTCCGCCACCGCCACTTCGCATAGTTTGGTGTTTTTGGATAAATTCACCGAATATCGCATACAATTGCTGGCCTTTAATCCCGCCGGGGATGGACCACGCTCCTCACCCATTACCGTCAAGACTCTACAGGGTGTGCCCAGTGCTCCCCTGAATCTACGCTTTACGGATATTACCATGCAAAGTTTGGAAGTATCCTGGGATGCACCCAAGTTTTTGAATGGTGAAATTTTGGGCTACCTGGTGACCTATGAAACCACCGAGGAGAATGAAAGTAAGTTGAAACATTTCAAATGAAGGAAACTTCTTCTCTCACACCCTCTCACCCTCTCCTTATTCTTCTTCAGAGTTCAGCAAACAGGTCAAACAAAAGGTATCCAATACCACTCTTCGTGTTCAAAATCTGGAGGAGGAGGTCACCTATACCTTTACGGTGCGTGCCCAGACCATTGACTATGGACCCGCTGTAAGTGAGAATGTAACCACCGGACCCCAAGATGGTTCACCTGTGGCTCCGCGCGATTTGATACTCAGCAAAACCTTGTCCAGTGTGGAGATGCATTGGATAAATGGTCCCTCGGGTCGTGGCCCTATTTTAGGTTATCTTATTGAGGCCAAGAAAAGGGGTAAGTTTTTTCACTTTCTATCTAAATGGTAAAGGTTGATTTAATCATTTTGTTGGCTCTTTTTTATACTTGGTGACTTGCTTACTAATCCTATTCCAAATTCAAATCTTGCTTACGTAGAAAAAGGAGAACCCTCTTTTGTTTGTAAGTAAACCACTGATTTTATACTTTTCAAATACTTGAAACACTTCTCTCTCTTCTCGCCCCCCACAGACGACTCCCGTTGGACCAAAATCGAACAAACCAAAAAGGGCACCATGCAGGACTTCACCGTTAGCTATCACATTCTAATGCCCTCAACTGCCTATACATTCCGTGTGATTGCCTATAATCGTTATGGCATCTCATTTCCTGTTTACTCCAAGGATTCCATATTGACACCCTCCAAATTGCATTTGGAGTATGGCTATTTGCAGCATAAGCCCTTCTATAGACAAACCTGGTTCATGGTTTCATTGGCGGCCACCTCAATTGTGATCATTGTTATGGTCATTGCGGTGCTATGTGTAAAGAGCAAAAGCTACAAGTATAAACGTAAGTAGAGGAAGGGAAAAAGTAGTAAAAAAAGTAACTTACTCTCGGTCAAAGAAGGCAACATCTGCATACACTTCCCCTTAAGCATTTGACTCACTCATGTCGTTTATGTATGAACAAGATCGCACAACATTTCAGTATGCAACATAGGACATTGCAACATAGAAGAAAAGGATATCAAGAAGAGGAGAAATTGGTACAACACTTGGTCAACCTCTGCTACTCAACCTCTCTGAGATATCTGGGCTAGAGTTCCCAGCTCTACTCAAATTGATTCTGCTCATTCAATCGTATTAAAAATACTGTTAATAGAGAAAAGATCTCAGCCATCGCAACCTAACCTAAGAAACAGCCGACAAATCGCCTTCTCTTCTAACCCACTCAAAGTCTGTACTGTAGCCTGAAATACACTTTTAGTGAGCACGGCTGTAAGTTGGAATTTGTACTAACTCACTCTGGCTCAATTATTTTTTTTTTGTTAAATAGAATAACTTAAGTAATTTAAGTGAGCCATAGTCTAATCTTTTTCGGTGCTCTGAGTCCCTCTCTTTAACCAACTGCATAACGTTTCTCTGAGTTTATCTGCATATCCATTCCTTCAAATATTTGTGTGGTTAGCAGTTTGAATGGATCGCAGTCAAAAAACTTGAACGGTACGTTTTCCGACGTGACCGTTTGCAGGAGGCATTTTTTACTTCTCTTTGGCCCATTGTAACTGCAAACTTAATTTGTTTTTCTGGAATCTCGATTGATCTGCAATGAACAAATTATACTCTTCTTTATGGAGTAAAATCATGTGTGCCCTTTAAATTGCGGATGAATACTCCTTGGGTGTTTTTTGTTTTATTTGTGATTTTCAAACCAAAAAATCTCTGACTAACTGGTTTGATTTAATTAGAAACGAAAAAAATCGAGAATAATTACTTATGCTTGAATAATAAAATAAAACTCAGAAAAAAACATCATCCCAATGATTTTTACATTTAAAATCAACTAATAAAGTATTTTAGATTTTTGTCCTAAAAAATCATTTAAAATGATTTTGGACGATGAAAAAAATTGTTTAATAATTAATAGCGAACAATTTATTTTAATAAAATCAAAAATATGAAATCATGGCTTATCTAAAGCTGTACCGAAATTATTGTTCCGCGGGAGAATCATATTAATTTATCTAATTAAAAAATTGCAAAATAACAGTTATTTTCGGTCCCTGCTTAAATTTATATAAATCTAAGGAATGGTGTATAAAAAAAAAAATAAAATAAAAAGTTTAGTTACTTTCAACGACTTGGTTAAAAAATAATAAAATAAATAAAAATAATGCCTTTATGATTCTGTTTCTATATGCTGCTAAGAGCTTTAATCAGTCCGCGCCATTGAGGATATTTACTATTTCGTGCGAAAAGCACATTTTCCGAAAACTGAGCGGAGTTCGTAGAATATGGCAACCTCCAATGAAATGGATGACATTTTCTTGCTCCCTCCAGTTTTGACATTTCGAATAAAACTCAAGTTTAATATTTCACCTCTGGCCAGCAAACACTTCAATTCCTTCAATAGGAACTCATCGGAGATACTGATTCTTCCTCCCAGGGTCCTAGTGCAGTTTGCCTATAGATTAAACGCTCTGAGCTACGCGGGATTCTTCCACAACTTTCATCCTATATGCTGCATCCATTTTAACCGTAATTTTTCTAGCCCAAGTTTTCCATGTTGCCAGGTATCTTCAAGATTCAGTCGAACTCCGTGATCCGTGGCTAGACACATCCCAACTCTCTGAACATTGTAGTCGCTCTTTTAAAAGGTGCTCTGCCAAAATCCTAAGGTACCCATTTTTCCTAAAGCTTTTTTGAATATAGTCCGAAATGCAGGTTACTGTATATAAATGAAGAAAGCGTCTCCAGATATAGCATCCTGTTCGGTGTGTATTGAAATTGTGAAAATTTTCTTAAGTATCTTTGAAGACTTTCCACTTCCTCGTATCGTCGTATCCCCCATACATGTGCACCATAACACATTATTACTGCGGCATTAAACAGCCTGTACCTTGTGCTGGTAGGAACCTCTTTTTTTTGCCAAGTATCATTTTCCAAGTTCCATTAATTGCTACTTTAGCATCTTTTAGTTTTTCTCTGAGGTGAAAGTTGAATTCGGCTTGTGATAGATCCAGACTCCTAAATATTTGTTTGATTTCACCACCTCCAAATCAATGTCTCCCAATTTTCCTTTTGAGAGTCTTTGATTTTTCGTAGTTAACTTTGAGGGCCTTACTCCTTTAGTATCTTTCATTTTGGGGTGGTTTGAGGACCACTATCATCTACTTATGGTAAGGTTTTTAAGTTCAGGCGTTTATTTGTGTGGAGTGAAAGTCACTGATGATTTGGTAGAGACCAATGAAACAGCTGTATGACCACCTAGCCTCCTTTGTGTTGTGTTGTGTTCCTGTTTTTTTTAGTTATGTGCAACATAACGAGACCTTAAACACCAGCGTACTATTGATGGTTTGATTATCATAAAGGTTAAAGCACACACATATGGAATTCCACTATATCATTAAGAAAAGTGGCAAACAGAAGAGGCCTCAGTAAGCATTCTTTCTTCTTTCCCAGACTCCGTGGAAAACCATTGGGATAGCTGTGCGCCATCCCATACTGTTGCTTTTAAGCTTTCATACACACTTTGCTAGGGTTGTATAAATTTGAAGGATATACCGATATTGCTCAGTCTTCTATCAAGCGAATCAAAGGCTGCCTTAAAATCCACTTAGAAGGCATAGAGTTTTTTGTCTATCTACTGTGAAGTATCCTTTTCGAAACCCCGACGGAAACTCTGTTAGGCCCGACATCAACAGTGTAAAGCCATTTACTTAGACGTTCAAGATGAACTGCAGAGAAAACTTTAGCTAACGCATTCTGAAAAGTAATTCCCCTGTAATTGCTTGTTACTTGTGAATGGCGTTTTTTGAAAATTAAAAAAATTTTGGATGGCTTTCAGAAAACTGTTGGGGGCTTTTTCTTTTAAGTCTGCCACCTTTTCAACTAACATTTTTGCAGTTCGGTCTTCGATAAGCACGTATTTTATGACCGATTGACTGAATTGGCGTTGAATCCGGGGCACGATTTTACTTTCCAATTCTTACCGAATGTTTGCCGAAGTCAACCTTTATTGTGTGTTACAGAGAGACACAGTTACGTTTTTGCGCTCTCTGCTTGGGGAACCCTGCAGTACACATTCGGTTGAGGAAAAGCCCGAGAGAGTGTTGGTTTTGTGGTCAGTAACGTGAGCAGAGCAAACTGATCATTGGGTTGAGAGTTATTTACTAGCTATGCTTCTAACTCAACGTTAAGATCGTGTACGAGTATGAACAATCAAGAGTCCTCACCTAATGTATACAGAGTGAAGCTTAAATGCTAGTTACTTTAAGTAGTCCGTAGACTATTTTGTGATGCTGTAGAATTGTTTATCTTCTTACTTCTCGGCCTATTAATAATTGCCGGCCAGTATTCTTTCTGTTTTAAGGCGCGCTGGCTCCTGTTGTTCACACACCTAGCTTTCACTGTAAGGTCCCACAGGCAAATAATTTGCGCAAATATTTTAAAATATTGGCCCATTTTGTTTGCCCTTAGTGGGAACACCAAATAGTTTGCGCGCAAACATTTGCCAAGTAGCCTTTGCCTATGTTTGTGCACCAATAATTTGAAGCAAATATTTGCCTAATGGGAACACGTGGGAACACCCTCGGCAAATTTTGTTTGCGGGTTTGCGAGTTTGCTCTTGCAAGCAAATTGTAAGAGCAAACACGGCAAATATTAAAAAAAAAAAATTTTTTTTTGTTTACGCAATACCAAAACTAAAGCTGTAGCAGCAAGTAAAATTCAAATAAATCACAAGACCACGAAATTAAATAAGTTCGTAATTAAAAAATTATTTAATTATATATGGTATTAGCTCTTTTTCTATATAAACATAAATAAATAAAAAAATATAAATTGCAGCTGATATCGTCTGTACTTTCGGTTACAACTTCCCATCATACTGATAGCCGAAACAATGTGCAATTTATGGCAAAATGCAGCAAAACAACTACATGGCTCAAATCATTATTGAAAAGACAAACAATCACACAAAGCTCGCTGCAGTCGAGTACCAGGACATATGAATATACCACAAAATGTTCTAGTAGACGAAAAGGACAAAAATGCTCCTACAGAAGGTCACTTCATAGTAGTGTCTGAGTCTAAAGGATGCAATCTGTAAAATCTACAGAGCCATAGAGGACCACTGGGATAAGGAGTACGCTGACTTCGTTGCAAGTAAACTAAGAGGATTCTGCGATTTATTTCCATCTACGCTAAACAAACCATGGTTCAACACAAAAATCTGCAATTTAAAGGCAAAAGATATAAAGTTAATAAATAGACTGCTTAGCGGAAACGCGTTCAATCATATCTGGTTGAAATTTACTGTGCTACCGTAATCATTGCGTTATATATTATGCCACTTTTACTGTACCTAACGGTTAGTTCAACCCACGACTATGGGTTGGAGCATTTTAACCCCAGAATTGGTTGAATTTACCACCAAAATTTTTTCTGTGAGGATTCTGCGATTTATTTCCATTAATGGTGTTGTGTGGAATTTGAAAAACCTACTGCAATGACCGATAGCTATCTCCACTTGCCAAAAAGCGCAGTGTGACCATTAATCGACATGTTGCCGAGATTGCATTGCGCACAATGGTGTCCTTACGATGAATCATTGGACCAACAAGACACAACTAAAAAATACTAATGTTAAGAGCAAACAACTTTTGGGTCGATGTTCAGCGGTATCAGAGCTGGTTTAGCCCACCAATACACTCTTATTTTTTGGTCTCGCTTTTCTTGACAATCCCTGTTTTACGCGCTGCTGTTAATGTCCATGTTTATGCGCCGTATTGCCGGACTGGGATAATAAGCGACAAGGAATGAGGAATGGAACCCAAAATTCGTCACGATTCGGACTCAAAGAACCGAATTTGGCTCGACATTTTATATATTACCAACTGCTCAAAGTCTGCTTGCTGCTTTCATTCGCAAAAAAAATTTTTGTAAAGATCTGGAGCCTCCAATCGCAACTCATTTAAGAGCTTTACGCAGCAACCTTCGCTTTCCCGCTGCAAGGAGCTTGTTTCTTCTTCGCTTCTTCTTGCTCAAGTACCCATTAATATGAAGCTCCACAGCATAAAATCATTAGGCAGTTATTTTTGTGGCTATCCATGCCTGTGCCTTTTCTGTTCTGTTATTTCCACAATCAAATCAGTTACTTGATTTATAAATTAAGTAGATTGGGCAAAGAAATGTATAATAAAATTTGCCCTGTGTGAACACTAACGCAAATTATTTGTATTTGCGGAGGGGAAATATTTGCCTTGGGCACACTGGGACGCAAATCCACAAATCGACCACCGACAAATGTCCAACTGGGCAAAAGTCCGCCACGTCCCTCACCGGCTTCGGTGGCCTATCACAGTGATGAGGAGAGTCTCAAGTGCTACGACGAGAATCCCGATGATAGCAGTGTAACTGAAAAGCCCTCAGAAGTGAGCAGTTCAGAGGCCTCGCAGGTGAGTTTACAAAAAAAGATTCAGATATTCAAACTCGATATGCTCAATCAATCCCTTCACTTTCAGCACTCGGAGAGCGAGAACGAGAGCGTACGCAGTGATCCGCACTCGTTTGTCAATCATTATGCCAATGTGAATGATTCGCTGAGGCAATCATGGAAGAAGACCAAACCGGTGCGCAACTATTCCAGCTACACCGATTCCGAGCCGGAGGGCAGCGCAGTGATGAGCCTCAATGGTGGCCAGATTATAGTCAATAATATGGCCAGATCGAGGGCACCACTGCCCGGCTTCTCGTCATTTGTCTGACAATCAACCGAGTTCTAAGATCTAAGCAACAGTAGCAGCAGCAGCACCGTCATCAGGGAGACATTCGTCTAGAAAGATGAGGAATGAGTTAAGGCAGGAGACATATCAAATGGACATTTGTTTGACTGTTGCTGGTGCTTTGTTAGCTACTAAATTATAAGGGGTGTTCTTCTGTATAAGTGAGATTTCGAACGCAGCATTTAGTTATTTTTTTAGGAACCACTGACCCAGAATGAATTGTGTAATTTTTTTATATGTATTTTTTTTTTTTAATTTGTATTTGAAAATGTATTTATTGTGTGTATGTAGACTAAAGACCCACACTAATGTAGCCTGCCACACCCCATCCGCCTCTCAATTATATAGAGGTCCCACATATATATATATATACATAGATCTATGTATTTGGCATTTATCGAAAGCAAAAAACTTGTGATAACGTGAATTTTTTGCTCGATTTCTCTTTTGTGTTCAAGCGTAAATGATGGTGGGTGCAAGGTCTTACATAATAGTCTAGGATATGTGGTGAGTGTGTTTGTTGTGTGTATGAGTGACTTATTCCCTGGCTTAATCTCATTATGTTTAAATGATTCTGTTTTCCCTGTATTTAGTTGAATGACAAAAAGAGTAGAAATGGAAAGGATTAACTTCAACCGATGCAATCGGACCCAGAAAAAAAAACACAAGAAACGAGAAAGCGAAAACTAAAAAACAAAACAAAAACATATCTTTTAAGGCCAGATATATAAATATATGTAATATTGTACTAATAATAACAACCCTAATGTTAGAGACCATTTTTTTTTGTGCAAAAGAAGAAGAAAACGAAGAAGAAGCCATATAGGCCATATTAATGCAATTCTGGTAGCTTGTAAGCAATTAAAACACACATTGCATAAAAAGCCTAGCACCTAAGTAACCCTATCCCTAAATCATGCAGGGAACATATATATACATATATATATCTTCCCCTGATTAAGTCTGTGTGTAAGCCTAGTTTTAAACATATACATGTATAACTTAAATGACTGATTATATATTTGTTCTTGATTTACTTTTTTTTTTCAAATAACTTTAACAATCCGGCGCATGCAACAACACATATAAACCATCTAGAAATATATGATGTGCAAAGATCAGCGTTCTCTCAATGTGTAGTTAAGCGAAAAACCATATGGGAAATGTTTTTTAAAAAAAAATTGTACTTTTACTTCAAAGACTCGAAGCACAAGTTCGTCTAAATGTATACCTAGATATGTAATTGTAATGGTAATTGTTAAATCAAATGTATGATGGAGAATTGAACAACTGGAGAAGTTAGTTGAAATCATCATGGAAGCAAAGAAGCATGGAAGCATGGAAGCATGCAAGCAGCAGCAAGCGCAAAGTATTAGAATTATATTATATATGTGTAAATGTAATTTGAATAAAAAAAAAAACAAAATAAAAACACATTTAAATATGAATCAATAAATGGACAAAATACCAATCACACAAACTCAAATGCAAGTGGAAACTCAATGGGAGGGGAATATGGCATAAACAAGGCGACAATTTTAGTACAAATGTAGCTTAGCTCTGAGTTCATGGGCAAAATCCGAAAAACTCCTTGCCTTCAAGAGGGCAATCCATATCAGTAGCCTAGACCCCTATATAAATCCTGACCTTTGTACAGGAAACTTAGTTTGGGGGCACCATAGATCAGTATTGTTCGCGCTGCACTATTTCCCCAACAACAAGTAAGAAAGCCTAAGAAAACTTCGCTTCTTCAAAAAAGAAGTACGATAGACAAAGCAAAACTTATGAAACCCTTCTGCTCCAGCATAGAGAAGGTCTCTAAACCGATAGACTCAGAAAACTGCTGTCAAAATTGCCACCCATCTTAGAGTCAGCTGCAAACGAATGACGGTTACTGAATGGTTAGCAGCAAGGAAACGACAAGTGCTCTTCTTGATGCTCACTTCCCAGGCTGTACTGTAGTCACTGAGACAGATACGCCCAATGTCACATACACTTCATAAAACTTCTGTTTTGTTTGTGATTCAATGAAACTTCTGGGGGAAATGGTGGTGCCTGTGTGCTGAGTATGCTTAGCTTAATTAATTTAATTTAATTTTATTTGAAACAAATTCCTGGTGCTGCAAGTGAATACTTAATGATTATTGCACCAGTCACAAAAACATAAAAAAAAATCAGTGAACAATTACTCAACCTACTTAGCCTATTTTT
>JAEIFU010004209.1:0-18107 GCA_018904235.1 Lordiphosa stackelbergi | reverse complement strand
ATAGAAAAAAAAAATAGAGGGAAGCTAACTTCGGCTGTACCGAAGTTTATATACCCTTGGAGCATGATATATGCTGCCAGTTTGATATATGGCTATACGATATATTCATCAAAAAGTTTTTCTCACTAAAACTACATTTTGGACCGATCGTTCCTATGGCAGCTATATGCTATAGTCATCCGATTTAAATCAAACTTGACAAAATTGTGTGGTAGTATATAATATAGATCTGTACAAAGTGGGAGCGATAGCAATGAAAACAAAAAAGTTTTTCTTACTAAGACTTTTTTTCAGATCTATCTTTTGTATGGCAGCTATACTATATAGTTGTCCGATTTTGATAAATCTCGATGAAATTATGTGAAATCATAGAAAACTTATAAATACGGGGGTTGGGAGCGATAGCATTGAAAACAAAAAAGTTTTTCTCACTAAGACTTTTTTCAGACCTATCTTTTGTATGGCAGCTATACTATATAGTTGTCCGATTTTGATAAATCTCGGTGAAATTATGTTAAATCATAGAAAACTTATAAATACGGGGGTTGGGAGCGATAGCATTAAAAACAAAAAAGTTTTTCTCACTAAGACTTTTTTTCAGACCTATCTTTTGTATGGCAGCTATACTATATAGTTGTCCGATTTTAATAAATCTCGGTGAACTTATGTGAAATCATAAAAAACTTTTAAATACGGGGGTTGGGAGCGATAGCATTGAAAACAAAAAAGTTTTTCTCACTAAGACTTTTTTCAGACCTATCTTTTGTATGGCAGCTATACTATATAGTTGTCCGATTTTGATAAATCTCGGTGAAATTATGTGAAAGCATAGAAAACTTATAAATACGGGGGTTGGGAGCGATAGCATTGAAAACAAAAAAGTTTTTCTCACTAAAACTACTTTTTCAACCGATCGTTCCTATGGCAGCTATATGCTATAGTCATCCGATCCGGCCGGTTCCGACAAATGTGCAGCGTATTTATACCAAAAGACTTCGTGCAAAGTTTGGTTGAGATAGCTTTAAAACTGACGGAGGAGATAGCATAGAAACAGACGGACAGACGGACGGACAGACGGACAGACGGACATGGCTATATCAACTCAGCTCGTCATGCTGATCAAGAATATATATACTTTATGTGGTCGGAGATGTTTCCTTCTGTGCGTTACAAACATCCGGACAATTTTAAATACCCTCTCCAAGGGTATATTAAAATTGTCCGGATGTTTGTAACGCATAGAAGGAAGCATCTCCGACCACATAAAGTATATATATTCTTGATCAGCATGACCAGCTGAGTTGATATAGCCATGTCCGTCTGTCCGTCCGTCCGTCCGTCCGTCTGTCCGTCCGTCTGTCCGTCTGTTTCTATGCTATCTCCTCCGTCAGTTTTAAAGCTATCTCAACCAAACTTTGCACGAAGTCTTTTGGTATAAATACGCTGCACATTTGTCGGAATCGGCGGGATCGGACGACTATAGCATATAGCTGCCATAGGAACAATCGGTTTAAAAAGTAGTTTTAGTGAGAAAAACTTTTTTGTTTTCAATGCTATCGCTCCCAACCCTCGTATTTATGAGTTCTTTATGCTTTCACATAATTTCAGCAAGTTTTATGCAAATCGGGCAACTATATAGTATAGCTGCCATACAAAAGATAGGTCTGAAAAAAAGTTTTAGTATGAAAAACTTTTTTGTTTTCAATGCTATAGCTCCCAAACTCGTTACTGAACAATATGATATGCTAACACACAATTTTGTCAAGTCTGATCCAAATCGGACGACTATAGCATATAGCTGCCATAGGAATGATCGGTCGAAAAAATAGTTTTAGTGAGAAAAACTTTTTTGTTTTCAATGGTAGCGTATTTTTACGTTCCAATTATAAACATTATCGGTCTCAACACAATTTTAGAGAATTTGATCAAAATCGGATGAATATATCGTATAGGTGCCATATGAAAAACTGGCAGGAAAATATCATGCTCCAAGGGTATATAAACTTCGGTCGAGCCGAAGTTAGCAGTGTTGATTTCTGTTTTTAGGAATAAAGATTCTACTTCTATTTATATAATCCCCCATAATTAATTATAGTTAAAAAATTCAAAAGCCTATTCGATGCCTATCGTTAATGCACGAAGCCACTATCCCTCTGAATTGGGTGACTGGAAAAGAGGGGTTCCGTATACCACTAAATACACTGTTTCTAGGGTGCTCGAATATATAACGATCCTGGCAAATCTCAGTGTTGTTTTCTGTCTGATTATTTTTAAGCGCCTTCACTTCCAAATTTCGGGCAATGTAGGTTTTGGCAAAACTCTGATTCCCTTTGGCGATCTCCTATTGTGCTCCCCGTGTGCGACCATCGATCCTAGTAACTGTATTTAGACCATTAATGGAAATATCTTTGCCTTCTCTGGTCCAACTCTCCACCAGGCATAAAATGTCAGCTGACCTTATAATATTATCTGCCATTATATCCGAAGTGCGCAGATGTAAGCCTTGAACATTATGGTAATACACTAGATACTTTATCCTCTGATTGGTCGAGAATCCTCTTGTGGCATGGTGTTACTGGGCTTTTTTCGGTTCTGAGACTTTTTAGCTCAATATAAACCTGGATCCGATTCTCCCATTTCTCTTGGAGGAAGAAAATTTCCTATTAAATATAATCCTGACGCACTTGTTGCTCTACTGCAGGCGACGTAGTATAGTTATAGTTATGTACTGTTCCGGCTTCGGCAGGCACAACTGGGAATTGACATCGCTCTATTGAAAACCTGCTCATTTTTACGGTACTAAAAAGTGCGAATTTCCTTTCGATAAGAGTCCAATCGGGGTGGGTTGCATTTCCGGTTTTTTTGATCGAGCTTCGGATCCTACCGACGATTCCACAAACTTGAACCAAAGCGTCGACACTGATTCATTCGCATACAACGGATAGTTGCATCCTGCTCGAGCTGATGGAAAAAGTAGGCCTTTGCGGAACCCGTGCTTGATCCGGCTATCTTCGTCGGCAATGTGGGGGGAGGTTCAAAATCTGTTACCGCCGGCTACTAGCTCGTGGATTGAAGTATACTTATTTAATTTTAATATTCACGGGTTGTTTTGATTTCATAGGGTATCGAAAGCCTATCATTTAGTCGAGGAGGAATGAAAAGGGGGTTTAGAAGAGTAGTATAGAAGAGAAGAAAAAAAAGGGAGACTCAGAAGGACCTAACGCGTTCTGGCCACACTGAGGTGTTGTTCAGTGGCCATATTCCCCACCCTACCATGATCACCACTTGCAGGCATGGAACAATGTCCATTGGTGATCCCTAAAACAATGAAGTGTAGTTCACTTCATCCCATGGCGGCTCATTATGATTTCCGGACGAAAAGCTTCACTTATTCGGACTTCATTATAATTTTATTTGTTGACTTCATAATTGAAAAGGGGTAGCATAGTAATTTAAAGTAAGAAAACTAATAAGAGATAATTTTAAGGAACTATATTTTTAGCATTAAAGGGTATCCGTTAGTCTAAGCATTATTTATATATACCTATATTTATTTTAGAGATTTAGGGACTAAACTTCATATTTAATTCATTGTTTGATCGGTGCTATCCATAAGGTCTATAGACAAGGTTTAGTCTAAGCGCAAGTGAAATAAAAATAAAAGTTAGCTGTAAGGTAAATGTAAATTAATTATAAATGACAGTTCGCCATTGGTTATGTATTATGTGTATGTAAGTATAGAATAAGTAATAGAATTACATTTAATTTGAAAGTATTTAAGTTTTCAATTTAGCTCTGTGCTAGCAATTTTGGTCTTCCTCAACGAGGTACCACTGTAAGCAGCTAAACAGCTGAGTTGAGTTAGGTCAGGGTTTTGGTTACACGCTCCAAGTTGGGAACATAAATGTAAACAAAGATCTTCCGTTAATTTCTCGTTGCGTGCATTAGCTCTGGCTTATCAGTAGCGATTTAACGGCAATCCATGCCGGCGCTCACGAAAGAGTATGAGAGAGTGAGAATAAAGTTAAGAGAGCACGGCTGGGATCAGTGGGACACTTCTTATGCTTTCTCTTATGGCTTCAATTTACTTTGCGGTTGGGTGTGCACATTTCTCTTGTTTTGTTTAAAAAAAAAAAACCAACTAATTTTACAGAGTAAGAGCGGTTGACACAAGCTGCGCTTACTCTTTCAAATCAAACAAAATATGCATTAATTATGGCCTGAAGGGCTTTCACTTACGGCTTGATGATCCAGCGGGGGAAAGGCCTTTCTCCTGATGATCAGCTGTGGGGGTTGAATCTCGTTTTTGAATTAGGGTAATATCATATTCAGCTTGTTGTTGGTTGGAGTTTAGGAAGAGCACAGTAGCCCCATCAAAGCAGATTTAGCCAAGAGAATGGTTTAAACAATAGGAACAACAAAATCTTTAAAGAACTCTCACTTGCTCTGTGAGAGCGTTTTGCCAAATGGGCCACAAATAAGTATTTTTACTGGACACAAGAATTAACCACTGCCTTAGCTCTTTTCTTTTTAATTTCACTTGGCTTTCTATCTTCACTTTGGGGGAAGCTTGGGGCTTAGTTGAAAATTATCCGATGACGGATCCCAGGGTGTGTACTGGGCGTTAGGGAGAACACTGGAGATTCACTGCTCTACACGTATGACCAGCTGGATCGGATTGTCGGGCGGGAGCTGGCATCCGCGGATTTCGGGCGTAGGTTGGCCAACGATTTGTAGTTGCCAAAAGCAGATTGCCTGTTCGGCGGGGAGCTAGAGCTTGAGGGCTGGCAATCTGGGACTAGGGGCCAGACCTTTATATTTAAGTCAAAGAAGAGAGGTGCCACGTAAAGGTTAATTAGAACGGGACGGCGGGAAGAAGATGCTCGTATATTTACCATAAGCGGGCTGGCGCTCAAATTATTGTTTGCTGTCTGAGACAGCGGTTTAGAGAGGCTCCACCAAGAGCTTAGGGATATTAAATCTCCGATTTGGCTTTTGCTAGGGAGGATTTGGCATCTGCAGAAAACCACAAATTAGCTGACAGGAATAGTCAATGCAAAAATCTAACTCACCATTCGGGGGCGGATATTTTAATGGAGAAAGGCCAACGTAAGCCTTAGCAAAGCGAGCGAAAATAAAAACTTTGGCTTTATTTTCATTGAGGGCAGCTTTACTGTTGGTGAATGGCAGCTTTTGGTTAGTTAGCCGTGCTAACAAAATTGTTTGAAGTTTGATCGAAAACCAATAGGTTAGGTTAAACTCGAATTTGGGATCGTTTTTCCGCTGGCACGTCTGCTTGGCTTAAGAACTTTTTAGCGAAAAGAACGTGACTCTTGATCGGCGTGTTCAGCTTGTACGGAAATACGTGGCAGTTTAAGGGGTGCATTTTTCGATTGGTAATCGCTTTTGGGTCTTATCGAATAGGCCGAATAAAAGAGGAATCGATTATAATAGCAACAATTGATCTTAACATTTTAGGCTCACCAAACAGGTAAATTAATCGCAACTGAAGTTGAACATAAATGGGTATCTACGTTTGGTCGATTTATTAATTAATTAATTGGCGGCTTTCACGGAATCAAGTGTTGGGATTTTTGGTTGCATACTTTTAGGCTTGATGTAAAACTTAGGAGACAAGCGCTACTACAAACATAATTTTTAATTAAAAAAAAAAATATAAATTTATTTTTATTTTTTTTCTTATTTCACCCTACAATCAAAAAAACAATTAAAAACCCAAAAATAAAAATATTTTTAAAAATTATATATTTTACATTAACATAAATAAAGTTAATAAAATTAAGAGTATAATTATTTTAAGGTATTAAAAAAAAAAAAAAAAAGGAAAAAAAAAAAAAAAAAACACAGTGTACTTTTTAAACAAAAAAAAAAAAAAAAAAAATAAAAAAAAAAAAAACATAAAAATTGGTGAAAAAAAAAAAAATTTTGGTGTAAAGGGCTAAAAAAAAAAAAAAAGTAATAAAAAAAAAAAGAGAAAAAAATTATATTAATATTAAAGGGACTTTTCCCACACCTGCTCCGGCTCCTACATACTCATAAAATAACTGCTTTGCGTTCATGCTCTGCATTACATGGGCGAAATATTGTCGTTGTTTGCTATTAAGAGAGCGTACAAAGCCATACAAATCATTAGCAGGAATCAAAGGGGGCAACTTTATCATTCGGGGTCCATGCTCATCGGTGTTATTGTCCGAAGTATTTCCACCAAAAACATTGGGGTCTCTTCCTTCCTCTGGAATTGCAAATCCGCCCCGGGCGGCAAATTTTTAGGGGCGGCAATTTCTGGTGGAGCCGAGTTTCACGGCCGGCAAGTTTTTGGGCGGCAAATTTCAGTTGCAGCTAATTTCAGGGGCGGCAAATAATTACAAAATGTATATTGAATATTCTCTTAAATTAATACATAGTGGTATTCCTGAAGTTTATTTAGACTCTGTTGTTATTTCAACATGGAGAACGTTGCAAGATTCTGCACTTCAAGATCTAGTAAGACAATAAATATTTATTGAACGCATTTTTGAAAGCTTACGAGTCAGTTTAAATGGATTAAAGATCGGTGTTAAAGATCAGTTTTTAGACCTTGTGTTTAATTTAATCAAAGCTGTTGGGGATTCCATATCTTCTACTATTTTATCCTGCTTTTTCCTATCAAGCCCTTCCAATATATTGATTATGTTATCAAGGCCGTATGCAGGGGGTGTGCAGATTTGTAGTATGCTTTGAAAATTTCTTATGAACAAAAGTTGTGCCAACTCAACAATAACACAAGTTTACAAAAAGGCGAACTTTTGCAACAGAGAATTAAGCAACCGTTCTTTATGTATTTTGGCCGCTGAAATCAAATAAATTTTCCGTTTTCTCCCAGCACGTCAGGTTTACGAGATATTTGCATAAACGTGTGTTGAGCGAGGTATCTTTACATTTGTTGGTCCTGTGGCCATATTAAGTGTCCTATTCCAACAAAATTTGTTTTGAATAACGTTACAGAAAAACCAAACACGATGTTTTGATTTTGCTGATAAGGTACAAAATTTTGGATTTCAATATTGAAATGTGGTTATTTTTTAATAAAAACGATTTTTTCTCAAGTTTAAATAATTCTGAAAAATTTTCTGCTGATAGAAAAAAAATAGGTAGTGCTTTGTTTCTTCTGATTTTATGTATTTTCAGTTTTTCGATACCATCGCGCTTTTAAAAGTTATAGCCCAAAACTATAAAATTTTCCACTTTTTGCATAATTTTTACCATCAAAATTTCTTGTAGCTAGAAAATAGCAAAGTTGTTATTGTGAAACCAATGAGTGGATATTAAAAGTTATATCAGTTCGATGTTTGTTAATTTTGAGACTTTTTAAGGTTTAATATTCTTAAAAAAATGTAAAAAATGAGTTATTTGCCATCAATCCAGAAAACTTCGAACTCGAAATAATTTTTCTTTTGCTCCATCGATGTCAATTTTTTTTAAATTTTGGTTAAGGAGGTATGTAAAAAGTTTCCGCGATTTTTGCGAAAAAATTTATGCCTGCGGCGCATCCTTCTTATATATCCCACAGTTAAAGAATTTTTTTTACAATAATACCTAAGAATGATAGCAGCATTAGCAAAATAATAACCCTCCAATAATTTAGGTCTTTGTCATCCCTAATCAAAATCCTGCGTACGTCCCTTAATGCTACAGAGAAGTTTTTGTTGCAAAGAATAGAAAAAACTTCATTTTAATTACACAGTGCTACAGTGCGAAATAACCTGGGTATTGGCATAGCGTGCGCTGTAGAGCAGGTTGCGTATAGCACTTCCTCATACTTGATTTTCCTGGGGGACCCCAAAATATGAAGTTATGGCCCAAAAACCGTTTATTGATCTTTTTGCTCACTTAAATTGATATAACTCGCGAATGGACCATCTGATTTTATATAACTTTGTATATTCTGATAGCGACGAGGAGAGTCTAATATATTATATTCATAGGCTATAGTGATATACCGCGATGGCTGAGAAAACCCGCATTTCTATACTATACTTTTAGGGCAATAATGTTAAGTCAATCGATTTTCTGTAAGCACACTTCAAACGAATACTAGATTTTTCGAGGTGTGCTCACATATCCGCGAATAACTTCTCCATTAGGTAACCAATTTAATCGGAAGAACCAATGTTCAACGCAGAATTAACTGGGCTTTATAATAAACCTTAAGGAAAAAATTGCATAGAATAAAATAGTAAAAACAGTGGTGGTCAAAGTACAAATTTCGAAAAATGATAAATACCAGATCTGTAACCCGCATTTCTCAGCCATCGCGGTAAATCACTATAACCTATGAATATAATATATTAGACTCTTCTCGTTGCTTATCAGAATATACAAAATTATATAAAATCAGATGGTCCATTCGCAGAGTTATATCAATTTAAGTGAGCAAAAAGATCAATAAACGGTTTTTGGGCCATAACTTCAGATTTTGGGGGTCCCCGAGGAAAACCAAGTATGAGGAAGTGCTATACGCCTTCTAAGAAAAATTTGCGGCTTCTTTAAGCTGGATCGAACTGCAAGAATATAACTATTGAAGTCTATTCCTAACTGGGAAAGAAACGTTTCAAAGTCGTTTAAAGAGGTTGTCTCATCCATTTCTGGGGTGCGCCTTTCATTAAGCACTTCTTGGATCCTCTTCCATGTGGCCCTATGCCTTTCTCTACCTAATTCAGCTTCTTCAAAAGGATATAAAATTTTCGTTTCAGGCATTGGTGGATATGGAATATTAAATCTACATATTCCTTCTCTATTTAGTTCCCTCTTACAGGTTGCACTATGTTTGTGGCCTTGGTACCTAATAACTTCCTGCAGCTCCTCATTATCACCATTTGTTGTGATAAACCTGTCTATAAAATTTACGACCTCATCTGTGTTTAGGGAACCATCGTTAGATTGCAATTTCGGAGCACCTTTCAGCCAGTACATTCCATGAGAATGGGGTGAGCCTCTGTGCTGGAATTCAATTCTCCAATAAAAGTGAGAAAGTTCGAATTCCCCGAATATATCTGATTTAAAAAGCTTCATCAATTGATGAAGTCTATAATCAAAGTACCTAGCGCATGTTACAGGGTCTGATCGGATTAGTCGAGCTTTCTCCAAACTTGAGAGATTAGAGGCTTCCTCTTCGGTGATAACTCTGTTATCGATTAGAAGGGATAGCATCACTAACAACTCATTCCATTTGGTTTCGGCTGCGGAAAGGGTTATAAAAAAGGTCGGTAAGCCAAACTGACGAATCATGGCTAAAACCTTTTTCTTTTCAGCCTCCCAATGAGCTGGAGATGACCGAAGGCCTTTGAGAAGGTGAAATCCATCGTCATGCTGAACCAGACTATTTACATAGTTTTCATCTAACATATTAGCCGCGGTAACATTAGCAGTCCCCGACTTCTTTCTCAAGCAAATAGAAATAGCGCTTTTTATTCGCGTTAGCTCATAGCACTTGTACATGTACAGAATTTTCGGTACTTTTGCACAGCGCCGATCGTAAAACCGAATCTGTGACTTAGCCTTTCGGCCGTAAGTCGAATTGCTTTTGAAGACTTCGCCACATGAAATTGTGGGGAACGATAGCTCTTCAGCATCTTCGTCCGTTGTCATATCAACAGGACGCCTACCTTCGCCAGGAGCCATTGAAATTCGACCAATAATTGGATTATTCTCTATAGGCTCGTTATCTAACAACGTTTCCTGTCCACCAGGATTCAGATTATCTTCATCTGTGCTCTCCTGTGGTAAATCATCAATTTCCATCTGTTCATTAAGAATTTGCTCCACAATTGGCTGATCCTGCTGATCAGCAATAAAGGGAACTTCCTGATTATCTCCAAATTCACAAAGCCAGTTTGGGGAAACTGAAATATTGTGCTTTTGATATAATTCAGTATTTACCAAAAAGCGCATGGCCTCTATGACCCTGGCTGGTCTAATAGTTTCAGTCATGAAATTGTGGCGATATTCCAGTTTGCGTTTTAAATGCACCTGAACCACATGACTATTTTCGAAAGTGCGCGGAAGAGCAGTGACCGTTTCCGAAACGGAAATTGGTATGTTGACCACTGCTCCTCTTACCGCGCACTGTCTCTCATAGCCTAGAGAAACGATTCGCATGAATGGAATTCTAGGCGAAATCAGTCTCTCTTCTAAGCAAGTTAGTCCCTTAAGGCAATCAGGGATTTCGGGGAAATCGAAACCTTCTGAAAGACATAAGTTCGGAATTTTGCCTTTGGAAATATCATTACGGCAAGTATTACAAAAAGGATAGTTCTCAGAGGAACTCGGAAATTTTTCGGACAAATAGAAAGCCTTTGATATGTCTAAATTTCTAAATTTTGTAGAAATAACTGACCTATTAAATGTTCTAACCTGGAAAGGAAACCATGTGCCTCCGCAGCTCGTGCATATGATAGTTGGTCCCATCTTAATATTAATTAGAAATTGTTCTCGGGCCGTTGCAGTTCTCCTCCGCCTTTGTAGATCGCGTTGTTCTTCTTGCTCTTCAGGTGTCATTGCTGCTCGATTCTCTCTGTTTCGCTGGGATTGACGTTCCGACTCCGCTTCGCGATTTTGAGAATTTTCCCGATAGCTGATAACCCGCGCTTCATTCATTTGCTGAATTTGCTCTGCTCTCCTTCGAGTTTCCGCCCGAGTAAGTCGTCTCTGTGAGGAATTTATAGCTTGTTCACGCCTGCGCTCACGTAAATTTTGCTAGCATTTCGACGATTTTCGGCATCCCTTTGGCGCTCTGCATCCCTATATTGCGTATTCAATCTCCGATCAGCATGCTCCGCGGTATTTCTCTCTTGCTCCTCATCTCTGATTTCTGGAATGTTGCGTCGCAAAGCATGATGTTCAGCATCTCGTTGGCGCTCCTCATCTCGGTATTCCTCATTTAATCTCCGATCGGCATGCTCCGCGGTATTTCTGGCCTGTTCCTCATCTCGAATTTCAGGAATGTTGCGTCGCAAAGCATGATGTTCAGCATCTCGATGGCGCTCCTGATCTCGGTATTCCTCATTTAATCGGCGGCTTGCATGCTCTGTGGAATTTCGTTCCTGTTCCTGCTCTCTAATCGACACATTTCTTCGACGACTGGCACGCGCTAATGCATCTTCTCTGCGTTCTTGTTGTCGAAACTCACTATTAGATTCGCGAGCGCTAGTTAGTCGTTGGGAGTTGCGTTCACGTACACCACTAGAATTTTCCGCGTAGTAAGTGCGACTACGATTAGTAGCTTCCCGGCGTCTTTGCTCCTGAGACTTTCTGGTTACACGTGGCATTATTAGTTTTTATAAAAACACTCTAAAATAGATGGTAAATATTGGAAAATATAAGAAAGCTGAAAAAGATAATATGTAAACACAAGAGTCTTAAAAAAGACTTTGGTTTTAAAATTTAAAGAGTTAAATAAAAAACTTGCGATTTGAGTAGTACCACAGCCCACTCCACAACACCCACGTACAAAATAATCAAAAAGCGCGCACAGTTTAAGATTTAAACTAACGAAATTGTGGAAATATATTTATAATACAACACTAATCGCAATATTTAATTTTAAACACTTTAAAAAAACGCACAGTAGCAATTTTAGTCTTCGTCGTTCGGAGAATCGATTTAAACTAATTTCAATGCAAACACCCTCTGACTCTCGGCGCTCTTTTTGCGCTTCTGCTGCACTTGCTCCCATTTCAACGGTTTTTCGCGAGTTGCGTTTTTTTTAAAGGGTCTGGTCATAAAAAAAGGTCTGGGTCATAAAAAAGGGACAAAATAGAAAAAATGCAAGCAAATCCACTTTGATCTGGTTTCATTCATGCAAATTGCAGTATTTTGCACTTTGTGTATGTGGAGATTGTCCCAGTTGAACCCTTTTTTCTCTCTTACTACTATTAAAATTTAATACTGAACAAAAAAAAGAGAAAGGCAAAGCTTACTTCGTCTATGACGAATGTTCGATACATTTGAAAAAGCTTGTCTCAACGGTAAGCGACTTCGACCAAACTTCGCAGATCAGCTTAAAAACATTCAATATTATCCATGACCGTGTTTGAGAGCGGTAATATTGAGAACAAAATAGTTTTTCTCACTAAAACTAAAAAGAAGTAGTCATCTGATCCGGTCGGTTCCGACACATTAACAGCGCAAAGTTTCAGCTCGATAGCTTCAAAACTGAGGGTCTAGTTCGTAGAAACAGACAGACGGACTGATAAAGCTTAATCGACTAAGCTCGTCATGCTGATCAAGAATATATATACTTTATGTGGTCGGAGATGATTCCTTCTATGCGTTGCAAACTTCTGGGCCAAATTATAATACACTTTCCAAGTGTATAAAAAATTCTGGGATAAATCTAAATCATTTTATTCCTGTTTAATAAAACGAATCAAAATGTAACACAATATGAATGGTTTCACATTAAACTAAAATTATATAGACTTCATATTCCATATTTTTATACGTAGTTAACATGTAAGATCTAATGATAACATTATATGCTCATAAATATTATATTATAAATTATTAGTTTTTGAATTAAGCGTTTCGAATTTAGTACGTCCACTATATAGCATTCTTGTGATTTGCTCGCAGTAACATAATTGCATTCAATGTGGTTGAGTCCATGCAACTTCTTAGCGGATTCATTATAAATTTTACGCCAGAGTATAGGCGTCCACGCTAACCTGCGTAGCTGGAACAGAAAGAACGACTTTTGAAATCTCATACAATTTTGGGAACTTTGTAGAGGATTCTGACCACCAGCTAAGAATGTTTTCATGGTTGGGAACACGTTTAAGTGCGAGAGAATTAATGATCCAGTAGCTTATTTGTTGATACAATTTATGTTATTATTACGCAAATCATTTTCCTGCAAAATCACATATGCCTCAACTTCGTCTGCGCATTCAGATGAAATAGAGTTTGAACTGCATTCATCATTAAGCAGTGATTGATCAGCAAACGACGAATTTTGTGCAGAAATATTTAGTAAAATTATCTATAGAAGTATTTTTTTAATCACCAGTAAGCATTCGTTTTCCTAGGGTGCTAACAATTTATGCGACAAAAAAAGTATTGTTTTCAAAGGAGATTTATCTCGCTTTTCTTGATAGTAGTAGTTTTGATTTATTCATAAATATTTATAATTTGTGTTAACAAAAAAAAATGCACATAGTGACATTATTATAAATAAATCCTGGTATCCTTTTGAGCATGGCAATTGAGGCCGTTAGCCCATACTTCCCTTAAGTGGTCCACAATACTCCATTTCCAGTTACTACACTTGACTTCCCCGGTCGTCCCGAGATATCAAATCGTTCACCGGTAATAGTGCGTAAGAGAACCACTCACAGGGAAATAACTTCATTGATTTAACATTAACAGTAATTCAAAAATAAACATTATAATACATGAGTTGAGGTTACAAAATATTCATTAATTGACATTAAACATTATAAAATTCTCTACAAATAAAATTGACACTCCTGTTTAGAAATCCCCTAAAAACTCCTGCCTATATTTTGTGGCCTCCCTCAGATATGAGGTTAGAGAGGGCCAATTGGAACCATTCATTAGGTCAAGCATTTCCCTTCTCTCTAGAGTCCATTTGTCGAAGTGCAGTAAACGGAGCTCACCTAGTATTGGACATCGCGCTATGAAATGTGCAACATCTTCTCTTTCATCCATATTGCATAGGGTGCATCGGCTTTCCGTCGTTCTGTGTGGCATATAATTTAGTCTGAGCACTTCAGCTCTTGCACGAAAAATAAGCGATATTGCATATGTATCCACATCATCCCTAAAATAGTTTCTTTCACCTAATTTGTACTCTAGGCGCTTATATGTGCATCGTGTATCACTCTGCCTTGCCTGCCGCTCGAACTCATTTTTTTCTGCATCGTCAATCTTCTGTAACAGTTCCATTTGCCACGCATCCCAAGTTCTGCTGTCATTTGTACATGTACTTATGTTGAGGTCTCCAGCCATACTATCCCATTCATGGAAGAACTGTGATCGGTCTATCAAAAGTTGTTCAACTATGATTTTTGGGAGCCGTGAAGAGTCCATCTGCATAGCTTTGCCTATGTATTTAAAGTGCAGCTGAAGGGTGTATTGGAACAGTGTAGGTAGTCCCGTTTCAATGTATAATGCGTAGCTCGGAGTGTTTACAGGCAGATAAAAAATCTTTTTAATGTAGAAACGAAGCAATCGCTCTACATCCTCGAATCGACAAAATCCCCAGACTGGGGCCGCATAACACATAATTGCCCTGGATGTTGCTAGAAACAGTTTATATTTGGTGCTGTTGTTGACTTTCTTCTTCCCAAGCAGATGTTTCCAGGTGCTATTAATAGCGACTTTGGCGTCTGTCAATTTCTGTGCCAAATGTTTCTTGAATGACATATTGGATGTCAGTAGCACGCCTAGGTATTTGTACTCATTTACTGTTTCTAGCAATACCCCATCTAGTGTCCATTCATCAGCTCTGGCTCTTCGTCCTCTTCCATCCTTCACTATCATTATTTTCGACTTTTCGATATTTATACGAAGACTCCACGTCTGACAGTACCTACTGAGAGCATCGATCATTTCTTGCATCACCTGTGGGCTTTCCGCCAAAAGCACCATGTCGTCGGCATACATGAGGACCTTGATGCGTTGAGATCCAAATTCTACTCCTCCTGGAAGATTCGCAACAATATCATCCACATACAATGCAAATAGTAGTGGACTCAACAAGCATCCCTGCTTTACGCCTAAGTTCGTTTCGAACCATTCGGATAGTTGGTTTCCATCCCATACTGTGGTTTTATTTAGGCTATAAAGGCTTTCTACTATAGCAATAAATTTGGTCGATACTCCAGCATTACTTAGCTTCAAGTAGAGACTTCGCCTGTCGATTGTATCGAACGCAGCTTTGAAGTCTACAAAAAAAGCAAACATTTTCCTTCTTTCGCCCAGGAACTGTTTGGCAATCGACGTCAATGTAAAAATACTGTCTACAGTCGAGTAGCCCTCTCTGAATCCAGCTTGGTATTCTCCTAGAATATCGTGCGTCTTAACCCAGTTTGTTAGGCGCGCTAGCATAACAGATGTAAACACCTTCATCATCGCATTAAGAAAGGATATTCCTCTGTAATTCGCTGGTTCCATTTCGTTGCCTTTTTTAAAGATCGGGAAGATTACATTTTTTCGAAAACTGTCAGGGGCAACTCCTGTTTCGAAGATGTAATTAAATGCGGTTGCGAGCTGGTTAATAAACAAGGGCGGTGCATTTTTTAGAAATTCGGCGGGAACTCTATCTACACCCGGTGCCTTTTTATTTTTGCTACGTGCGAGGGCTTCTGACACTTCTGCTGCTTGAATCGATTGATCTAATGCTGGCATTGTCGAAAATGGGAAAGCAAAAAGGTGTCGAGAGAGGGGAATTTCTGTATAGAGTAGGCTTTGGAAGTGCGTTGCCAGACTTTGCGCGCTCACTTTTATTGGTTTCCTTTTATTTGTTCCGTTAATCTCTCTTATAAGATTCCAGAGAGCTTTGCTATCTCTCACGTTGTTCAACGCTACCTCTAGCTGCCGATAGTATTCTGCCTGCGTGCGCTTGCATAGCGACTTGTACTGTCTATTTGCTTCATGGTACTGAACTTTGGCTGCTTGAGTTGCATTTTTGTTGACCGCGCGCAGTAATTTCATCGATTTGCTCCTGGCTGCCTCGCATTCGCTGTTGTACCAAGGCTGTGTTTTTGTGTGTGTAGTTGGTCTGTTCGGCTTCTGCATGAATTTAGCTGCCTTGACAATGCACTCTGTGAGGATTTCAATTGTGGGTATAGTTCCGCGTTCTGTAGCTCTGCTTACAATATTTTCCAAATTTCCTGCGTACCTGCGGGCACCATTATCTGACCACCGTAACTTTGGCAGAAGCTCGCTTTCCTTTTCCTGCGATTGCCTGTGGTTCCCGATCTCAATATCTACGCTTATTGGCATGTGATCTGAGTATATCTCGCTTTTAACTTCCATGTCAATTACATATTGATGCCATGCGCCGGTAATCAGACAATAGTCGATTGTTGAAGTAGCTTGAGCTCTTATGAATGTAAAGCTACCTTCACTGTCGCTGCTTGTTCTACCATTCAGGACTGTCATATTAAATGTCTCGCACAATTCTATTAATTTTCTGCCTTTCCAATCAATGATCATGTCCTTAGCAGCCCTATTGACGTTTGCATATCGGTTATCTGACTGGGTATCCTCAGTTAGCACTTGTTCTTTTGCTATGCGCGCATTCAAGTCACCAATAATCATTATATCTGGCAGATCCAATTGTTGTATGCCATCAAACAGCTTTTCATAGTCCATCTGCCAGTGATTGCAATTAAGGTAGGTGGGGATGATACACAGTCGCTCTCCTTTACAATTAACGTCTACTATTGTGAAATTTGTTGCTTGTGCGAATCTGAATTTTGCATCTGCGTTGGGATCCCTGCGAATTCCGTACAACGCTCCACCGCTGGCTCTGCCTCTACTTGATGATCTGGTCGCTGGTTCATAGTGCAGTATGTGAGTCTCAAAGTATGGTTCATATATCTCAAGGGGATGTTCAGTAAACGTTTCAAACAAGAAAAACAAGTCATGGGATTTTATGTAGGAGAGAAAGTGGGAGTGTATTAGCTTATTTCCTAAACCTGCTATATTATACGCTAGGATCTTAAGACTAGACTTAATAGATGCGTGATTTTCTGTGGGTTGCTCTGCGGTTGTTTCCTTTACACTTCTTCGTTTTTTGGCCTCTTTGCTTGAAACAAAAGTTCGTTGTATGAAAGGTTGCCAGTTCCGAAACGCACGCCATATAGCTCAAAAAGATCTGCGGCTGCTGGTTGGCCTCTACACATAAGATTTCTGCTGCTGTCGAAATGCATCCATTTTCCATTTATATTGATGGCGTCACTTTTCACAAACACTTTATGGCTAGTGCTTATATTTGTGAGTTGCCTCTTCAACTGTAATAGCACAGATTTATGATCTTGCTTTTCAATGCTGAGATCCTTTTCTATATAAATGGACGTTCCAGAAAGTTTTCTTGAGTTTTTTTGCAGGTTCCTTGGCCATTTCCTCAGTTTCCAATTCCACACATAAATTTACTTTATTATTTTTTTGCAATATTACGCGCATATCCTTAACTTTGGCAGTTCCCACGTGCATTTTTGTATTAAATAATGATTCAAGATTGTCTTTGGACACCTTTTCCTTCTGCAGACCCTTAATTAGAAGACGCTTGGCTTTGGATTGCTCTACAAGTCTGTTTAGCTCTTTTTTGTCCTGGAGTCTATCAGCCTTCATTTGAATAATTTCATCTCTGAGCTCTTTGTTTTCTTTTTCCAGAGATTCAATTTTCTGAGTAACGCCCCCAATCTGTAACTTCAGTTCACCAATGTCTTCTTTTGATGCCACCGTTTGTGCGAGACTGCTTATCTGCCGATCGAATTTATCCCCCATTTGCTGTAAGGCAATCATAATATTGCCTAGTGCGTTTTCTGGCGACATGTCCGAGCATTTCCTCTTCTCTGCTTGGGTTGCCTGACTAGATGACGCTATATTCTCAAGACCCACTACGGTTGTTGCTGATTTGGTATTTGTTGGGGTAGAGTATCCACTTGGCGACCTGAACATTTCAGTGGTGGGTTATTTCTACCGCAGCCGAGAAGTATGCTTCAATTTTTTACAAAGCTCGTGCAGATTATATTAAGCTTGTAACGAGCTTTTAGGCTAGAGCTTTGGGTTTGGTTTTAAACTGCGCTTTTCTACTGCAATGATCTCGCCTACTCACAGGTTGTATGTATGTATTAGTTGGTGCTCCGCCGGCCGTCTGTTGTTTATTATTTTTAATAAAGCGCAATGTATTATATATCTGCCGTCGTTTGAGTTGCCTTCACTTGTTGATGTTCCGCACCCAGATCCAAAAGGAATTCACAGCTGCACAACACAATCTGAACAGTTTAAAGTTAAATATTTAAATTTTTGCCCGGACCAGCTGACTCTGCTTAACCTCTTCGCACTAGGGTTACTCA